>JAANSK020288957.1:0-10582 GCA_011763485.2 Isoetes engelmannii
TAGTGACACCCTAGGTGACACCAATACGAGGTGACGTGGCATGTATTTATACCCGTATAAATACCTGGAACGTCACATTGCTCATGCATGGGTTTCCCCGTTAGCACTGCCAAAAATAGGATAGTTGAGTTTGAGATAGAGACCGGCAGCAGGCGCAGTAGAAACAGTAGAAACAAACGGATGGTCTGGTGCATAAGCCGTGGGTCCTAAAAGATACATGACTGGACAACGGGACCTGCTGGTTTCGAAGGGCTTGCACTGGAAACTTGTGGCATGGAGCCAAAAAGATGAGAGAATGGGAACCCTATGGGCAAGAAAAAGTTGGAAATTTAGCATCTGCAGGCTAGCTAACTAGATTACCATTTTCATCGAGAGTAATATCTTCCACATTGTAAACATTGAGTGGTGGATTGAAGGATGGCAATGGTTGAAAGATGGAGACGTCAGGTCCAAACGAAACCTAAGGATAGTTCATAGCATATTGTGGCAAAGTCGGCTGAGATGGAATCGGAGTATACAATGGCAGAATGTGAATATAAGTGCTCTCAGAAGTCTAAAAGAACTGTGGAGTATGATGAGGTGATTGTGGTTGAGAGCAGTTATGACAATTCGGTGGAGAGGACACTCATGAAAAACACCTTTGCGTAAGGGGTGCCGCTCCTTTCAAGTTAGTCATAGCGGCCCTGCCTCTGTCCCTGTCCTTCATGTCGTAAGCATTTCCATACTCACGCATTTCATCCAACCATGTCGCTGCCTCAAGGCCTGACCTGTTCTCACCAAAAAATTGTTCCAATTTTCGGGACTTCCAAATGTTGCGCAGTGCCGAATCGACTTTCTTCTGATAGTTCGTGGTTCTATCATTCATGGCCCTGTTATTACCTACTCAGTCATTCTTTTCCGACTCACTATGTTCTTCCTTCTCAGACTCAGTATCCGACGTCTCGGTGGAACTTTATGTAGAAGGGGATCTTCTTCTGCTTCTTTTCTTACCCTTATCTCTAGGCTGGGGAGGTTGTTGAGGCACTTGGACGTTTTGGTCTTGTGGCTGAACAATTGTTTGAGCCAACAATGCCTTGATCTCATCTAAGACATCTCCTGTTCCAGCGTCTGCATTCCCACTTCTTCGAAGAAATTCCGAGGTTGGAATTGTCTTTGGGGGGTCTGTTCGTCTATTGGGTTGTTGAGTTCAAAGTTTCTTGGCACTTTTGCTGCATCACCAGATTTTACACTTATCATAAGTTACTTGTTGTGTTTGTAAGGGCCTTGAGGTTATTTCTTAGGACTTTCAATACATTTAGAAAATACAAATTTCATGTTCATATTGTGTATATCCGCAATACAAAATACATTACATATGTTAATCTACTGATCTATGTATGAAGGATGCTCTTCCAGAAATTTCTTCACTTGGGCCGTGCCAACCGTGCATCCCAAGTTTCTGAGCACGTCGCTAGATGAGCCTCTCCAGATTGCAGATACCAATTCCTCCACTCTTTTGTCTGTGGTGAGAGGTGCCGTGACAGCTAGCCTTCCTTGTCGTAAGTGGGGGACGGCGAAGTCGAAGATGCTCAAGGCTATGGAGCGCTTCACTAAGATGACGTGATCAGTTTGGCACTGTAGCCTGGCATTTCTTCTGAATCCAGTGAGATTGATTAGCAGGGCTATGGCTTCGTCAGTTCTTGGGTTGAACTCCGTATGTATCACTACAATTCTCCCATCTAGCAGGCGAGGTAAGTAATACCTTAGTGCATTTGCCCTTTGTCAAGGATCAGCTTGGGCTCCAGTTATCTCCCTGTGTCTGGATGAGTATTCATCCACCGGCATGGTCATCATATGTTCATAGTCGGCCTTGATTGACCATCTGTTTCTCAAGCTGATTGATCATCCGACCTTTGTTGAAGAAGATGCTGCTAAAGGAGGTGTGGGCTGCAAAATAATTGTTCTTTTGCCTCTAATCCCCATTCTCTCTTGTAGCGCCACGAATTCTTCATCGGTCATGGGGTCTTCAGTTGGGATCATGCTCTTGACTCTACCATAGGCTTCAATGTCGGAGATGGTGTTGCCCCTGTAAGTTTCAGCTTCTCGGATGTCGACTAGAAAGTTCTTGCACTTCTCTGTCGATGAAAGCATCCAAATCATCATCTTGCTGAAGAAGTTGTAGCAGCTCATCTATGCGGTAGCCTCTGTCTCGGCACTCTGGAAGATTCTTGATGTCGTTGAGGATTAAATACTCTTGACCTTCCACAATAATTGGGGTTAGGCTTGTGATACCGAGGTCCCAAAGTGGGCTACCCGAAGGGTCTGGAGCCTCCGAGCGTTCTTCCTCTGGATCTTTCTCAATTAGATCTTCTACATCCTTGTCATCTTCATCGTCTTGTTCCTCTTCCTCTTGATCTGACTCATGTGGCTGTCCTACTGGAGGAGAAGCCGTGCTTCTGCCATGGAGTCTAAGGGTTGATATTCATAGGCTAAATTGAAGGTTCACTTAGGATTGTCTCGGCCTTGTAGAAGAGATAGATGGACATAGCTGTGTTGTAGGAGAAGTATCTTCTCGTATTAGAGGTGGTTCACATGTAATCAGGCATTCTGCGTGCCCTATCGACTACCTTGCTCCTAATGCCAGGGATGTGGCTCAAGGATTGCTCCATGGTGAGGCTAGGCACAAAGTATCCTATGCAAGGTGGGAGGTCTTGCAAGTGGGGTCCTACTTTCTCCTAGAATTCATTCAAGATGTGCGGGCAGAAGGGGTTGGCTGCTAGGGTGATTCTTCTGAAAGACAAGGTAGACGGTGTTGAAATCTGCTTGAGCTACATGAAGTGAGGTGCTGTACCAACCAATGAAGGTCCTGGGTGCCATTCTGAAGATGGATCTGGGGATGACAAATAGATCTTGAAGCGCCTCAGGAACTTGAGAAATCGCCTTAGGAGCAGGAGCAAGTGACAATGTGAAAATGGGGAGGTGTATGCATGTATTTATAGACAAACCCTAATTTTCAAAATTTTAGGGTTTGGTCAAGTTGGTCTATTTGCGGTGCTGTTAGACATTGTTTGAGCTATTTGAGGTGCTATCATGATTAGGACTATTTTATGATCCAAATGTAATAATTTTCATGTGATTTGGAGTTGGAATGGTCAAGTTATGATATTCAAAGTTTGACATGGGTTGAGGTGCGCCAGAAGGTCATTAGAAATTTTCTAATGGTGCTCTGGCGCACGCTAATCCATATGGGCCTTGATTTGGGGTCTAAACTTGGTCAAAATGCTAAAGTATTGGCATATTCCTGCTCTGCAGAGGCTAATAAGTTCAGATATACCTTTACTTTTGGATTGGATAAGTAAATCTAGGTCAAATGGGGTCGATATGGGTTAGGGTGCGCCAGGAGGTCATTAGAACTTTTCTAATGGTGCTATGGCGCACGCTAACCCATATGGGGTCCAATTTGGGCACTTTTTGTTCGATTTTTGCAAAATAAACTATGCCTAGCTATAGATTAGCCTGTTTACAATGAAATTAACACAACAATACTTGTATTAACAAAATTTTCAAGGATAAAATTTTTCAAAAATCAATACTTGTCCTTTTTCTTAATAAAACTAGAGAGGTGGAGATCCTTGGGTATCAAAGTTACTCGTCTAGCATGCAATGCGCATGCTAAAGAGTCTTCAAAATTTTGCACTATCTCCATCTCAACTGCTTCTTGTAGGGCTAGCAGCATGTCTCCAGTCACTCTGAATCCTGTTACGTATTCATTGATTATTTCTCGGACTAACTTCGCGAAGGCAGCCCTGGGGATTAAGAACCTGACACTTCTCTGAAAGTGTCGTATCTCCTTCATTGCTTTGGAGAAGACCGAGTCCTACTTCCTCTTCATTGGCCTCTTGGGAGGCTTTGGTTTCTTGAGCAAGGACTTCAACTCGGTCTGCTGCTTTGTTGGCTTCTCTCCTTCTATATACTTGACGTTGTGTTGGTCATAGTATTTCTTGTATTGCCTCCTACATCTTCATGTATGCTTGTACTTCTGCACCTTGCTCCTATATTCTCATTCTTGGCGCAGAAGGTATGACTCTTCAAGGGCTTCTTCCCCTTTTCGGGAATGGGGTTTCGCTCGGGGTATGGTCGTACTCCGTCTTGCTCTGTAGCAGCCTGTTCTTCATTCGAGGCGTCGAGATTAGGTTCTTCCTCTGACTGATCTGTCTCATCCTCATCACGGGACCTGTGACCTCCTCCTTTTGATGATCCTTCCACTGCATAGTTCCTTTTAGATAAAATTCGGGCCGCCTCCATGTCAGAATCCTCTGACTTGTCCGACTCCGTGTCAGAGCTCGATGGTGTAGGCTCTCGGTTCGGCTCCGGTTCTTTGATGGTTGGTCCTCCCGTGTTCTTCTTCCCCGTAAACTTGGTTTTCCTCAGACTCGTTCTCGTCTCGAGATGATGAACTTCTGCAGTCAATTTTTTCTTGCCCTTGGGATCCTTTCGGTTCTTGGTTCTTCTTTCCGCTTGCTCCTCCTCCAATCTCTGCTTCTTCTGCCTCCTGCACTCTTTCATCCTTTGCTTCTTCTCCTTCTCGTCCCATTTCCCCTTGCGCTCGACATTTCTCAGGTTGCGCGCCTTCTTCTCGAGCTGAGTGGTATCCTTGTTTTGGGCCCTAAAATTTTGGCACGCAAGAACCTGGGCGCTGGCATATTCGAGTGGAGTCATCTTCTTGGTAGTTTGTTTGGTACGGGCCATACAAAAAATCTCGGCAATCAGAACAAAGGCGCCTAGAAATCCCCTCACGAGCGGGAGCAAAGCAAAAAGGGTAAACCCTAAATTACGAGAGGGGTCGATGTACCTATTTATAGGTTTGGGGATTTTTAGGGTTTGGCATGGAAAATAGATATTATCTAACTATTCAGTTAATATGTGTATTACTACTCTAAATAATTAAGTTCTTTAGACAAATTTATTTCGATATGGATTAGGGTGCGCCAGAAGGGCATTAGACATTTTCTAATGGTGCTGTCGACACGCTAACCCATATGGGGCCATTTTAAGCATTGTTTTGCTAGAAATATTACTCATTTAAAGTTTTAAAGGTGAAACCCTAGCATAAAATGGGATAAAAAAGTGAATTAGCATATCCATTTTCTCTTTTAACTTAATTTTCAAGGTCAACCGAGGTCGATATGGGTTAGGGTGCACCAGAAGGGCATTAGAACTTTTCTAATAGTGCTTGGCGCACGCTAACCCATGTCAAATCAATTTTGATGAATTAGGTAGGCTGAGGCTATCTCCCTAGTGGTTTTTCTAACTATCACTATCTAGCTACTCTATCTAGCTAATACTTCTACTCCTTGGAAAAAAAATTCCACTTTACGAGGTTCTTGCTTGAGATCTAGCTCCCATGCTGAGTTTCTAGGATAGTTAGAACTATGGGTGATGGCCAGTGCTCGATCTTGGTCAATCAAGATCATTGCTCTGATACCATTATGACGTCCCCAGCTAGTGTACGATGCTCCCATCGTATAGAAACTGGAGATTCCCCCTCGTCGGCCAAGACGCCAATGAAAGACCACCCATCTGACATGGTATCCTTGATGGTGAGGCGAGGAACCACGTGGGAGAACTGGACGTGTCATTGATCCCGTCTCCTTCGGGATCCACCTATTAGTGCGGAAGCATAAACATAAGTACAACATCAATCATAACAAATACAATACCACCTCGAAGGGTGGGAATCACCATATCACCTGTAAACAACATAACATCATAACATCAAAGGTAAATCCTACCCAAGGCTCAGACTCGAAGGTATGGCTGATGGCTTGGGTCTCCAGAGCTCGTTACAGACAGAATTCATGGCATTGGATTTGGTTGGCAATAGAACATGGTCGTTGGGTAGTCCACTCCATCCACCCCTCCTGTGCATACTTTCCAGATAGGCTGATAAGCCTTGGGACTTGATCGTAGCCTGCTGGGTATATAGCCAAAGGAGCTACTCCTGGGTTGCATCTCCCAGTCCCGATGAGGCAGGAAGGAACTGCTCCTTTTCAGGAAATTCATGCCCATAGCAGGCGAGCTAGAGGGCTACCACTGCTCGTACATGACTTGAACCCCATTGAAGGAGGTCGCGCCATCCCAAGAGGTGTTGAGACCATACCAAGAGCCTCACGCAGTGCATACTGGTATTAGGCCTAGCTTATAGTGTTCCCCAGTAGGCCTTACACACCAGAGAGATCAAATGCTATGGGACAAGTTCTCCCTTATCAACCGGTCTGGCCCCTCCATCCACAACACAGGCCGCAATTAGTTGGGAACTAATCAGGCCTACAACTAGGATCATACTAATACAAGGATTGGGTCTCTACCCCTCTTCTCAATACACAAGTGGGCAATTAGTTGGGAACTAATCAGGCCTACAACTAGGATCATACTAATACAAGGATTGGGTCTATACCCCTCTTCTCAACCATCCAATGATAATCATCATAAATACATAAACAATATAACAGAACATAAATCTATCTAACAAACAGAGTTAGCTTCATTGGTCAGTTCTTGGCACCTATAGATCAGAATGGGGACAAGAATGGCCAATGGCTGAGCTTAAAAACAAGAACGGGGCAAGAAACACCTACCAGAACCCTGGCTGGCGGGTATTGCTCCTTCGAAGGCTTCCATAGTTGCTCAAAAATGGGTCGAGAGTGTAACAAGCGAGCTGCTCCTCGGGCTGAAGACGATGGCTGCTGATGGCGACTTGCTCTGCTGCTGGCGCTGATCCGAAAGGAAGGCGCTTTTAGGGTTTGACCCCTTTTTATAGAGAAGGTCCCTTTTAGGGCACACTGACCTAGGGTTTGATGGTAATGGGTCAAGCTATAGGATCATGCCATATGGCAGTTAGTATAATATATCGACATGTTGCAACATGTGCAATATATTTGGGGTCTAGGGGTGCGTCACCCCAATGGGTTATCCTATACCGACTACCGAGTATACGTCGTACGTACGGCATGTACTAGTGACATGGCCCTATAATATACATATTTATACCGTATATTATCCTGGAATGTCACAATCACAAGCATATTATCAACAAAAACTAGAGCAGATAACTCTACTCTATGGATTTTTGCCAACAATTCCCAACAGCCTCCATTGCCAAATAATCTTCCACCAGTTAATTCTCCTCCGCCCACAAATGCTCCATCTAATACTCCTAACACAACAAATAATACAACCAAGGTAAAGTGGTTGGAGAAAATGGAAGGTATGCCAACTTTCTCAAGTGAAAGGAGAAGTCCTCCTGTGGTTATGGGATTCTTAGCTTCATAGAAAAGATTTTTTCAAAGAGTTAGAACAACCAAGACACAAAAACTACAAGCAAAGGATAAGTATCTTACCGATGTTGCCCGGAGTTGGTGGCAAGGTAGACAGAAGATGGTTCCTGTGATCACGACATGTAAAGAATTTAAAAGAGCCTTCGAAAGTTATAACTTACCTGCAAGTTACTTCATAGATCTTAGAAGGGCATGGGATATATGTTCACAAGGACACCAAGAATCCATGTATCAATGTACCTGCAAGTTCAATCATTTGTCAATGCAAATGGAAGGCCTTAGTGACAAATAATTAACAAGAAAGTTCTTATCTGGATTAGAATTAACAAGAAAGTTCTTATCTGGATTAAGGTAAGAACTTTATACGGCGCTTAGATTCATTGAACCTCAGACGCTGGATGAAGCAGTACAAAAAGCAGAGGCTACGGAATGAAATTTAAATCCTAAGGGAGTGAAGTATGATATCTGAGAAGGTTATCCCCCAGGAAAGTAATGGCAAACATGATGCTGACAAGGCAAGAAACAATGGCAATGGAGCAAAAAGAGCTAGATTTAATGATGATCATAGAGATCCGAACACCAGGAATAAGAATTCAGATCAACAAATATTCCAGGAGCGGACAAATACTATGGAAAAAGAATGTTTTATTCGTGGTGGACCTTAATACAGAGCTTATTGTCCAAAGAGACAGAATCCTACAGAAAAACCTCAAACTGAAGCTTCTAAAGCCAAAGATGATAGTAGCAAAGGAAAAGCATCGATGCACACTATTGCTGAAGCACTTGAAAGTTCTAATATGAAATTGCCTAGATGCTCTATTGCAAAATTTGACAAGGTTGGGGCAAGGGAGTATGAGAGAAGCCGACTAACCATCAGTCACTTATCTTGATCTTGTTTTATTCTGTTTATGTTAAGCTGTGTGTGCGACTGCCCTGAGCTAGTGTGTTTATTTATTTGAATATGAAATCTGTGTGTTCAAATAACTGCTTCGTAATGGAAGGGCAATATATCTTTCTTGTATAAGTTAAATGGTGATATTTAACTTGAAGGACTGGAAAGGGTTTACCTTCTTCTCAAGTCAAATGGTGATATTTAACTTGAAGGATTGGAAAGGGTTTACTTTCTTGTTCAAGTTAAATGGTGATATTTAACTTGAAGTACTGGAAATAGTTTACTTTCTTGTTCAAGTACGGAAACCTACTTGAAGGACTGGCAAGGGCTGGGAATGCCATTATTGAAAAGGACAAGTGGAGACGCCTGCTTGATGGATCGGAATGGAGACATTTTCAGGAGGATAAGCTTGATTCCAAGAAGGGGAGAACTAACATACTTCTCATAGACAATCAATGATCAATTTTTGAGAAAGGAAAGTCTGGTGATTTTTTTTCAGGTTTATGGACAATCAAGGTCGATTGCCTGTAAGAAAGGAATGATTGATATGGGTCAAGCACGGGGGAGCAGTCCACGGCAAAAGGGGTAGGGAATATGGCAAATGTTGCATAGAGTTATTCTCAATGGTTGCCAAACTTCATAAATCTATACAAGCATAATGAATTATACAATGGGGCGCCTTGGTTTATTAAGGGATAATTTTTATCCCAAAAATAGCAGGCTCTAAAAATATACAAAGATATGAAATTGATAAAGGCATGGTTGGGTCGCGATTGCAGCAGTGCCTCACAAAGACAAGATACCTTTTTTAACAACAAAGGTAACTTTCTGACAAAAGGTACGGATTTAGACTACAAGTAAGTGACTGTCGGCCAGTTTGGAGCGGGGCCAACATCTGCCTTCTGTTTACGACCTCTGCTACCTACCGCAACGATTCTGTTCATAAATCCGATTGAGTTTTGAGAGCTAGACTTCTCAAGGTACTACTGAGAGATAGTGGGAATCTTTTTCTAAAGGCTAAAGCTTAAGCCTGTGTTGAGTTTGCCAAAGCCCAATGGACCTGGTTAGGTGGCTAAGCTGATTGACCATATCAAGTTTGTTCATCGAAATTATTATCTATTTGAATATCATTCTTCCTTAGCTTCCTTTTATTCTTATGTTGAGTGATGTTCAAGATCCACACACACACACACACACACACACACACACACACACACACACACACACACAATGTCGGGCATGCGGTGCAAACGAGGTGGGGGATGAGGAACAAGGGATTCTAAGGTGTCCAGCGTATTAAGCTTTGAGGGATAGGTGTCGGATTTGGGCTATAGATGTTGTCTCTTTTTTTCAACTACCAGCAATCTAAGTTGTGAAGTTTTTGCTGGATATGCAACAACGGAGAGAAACTGAAGATATACTTAGAGGAAGAGGAGGGTGAGCTGAATGGAAAACCTTTCGGTTGTGAGGGCTTGTCACATGAAAATGTTTTTTGGAAGTGTGTTTGTAGAAGTCTCATAGACCTGATGTCTCAAAAGATAGAATAATACAATTCACTTCATTCCTCTCTTCATCTTATATATATCTATCAAACAGAAGGAAAGAATGGTGAGGCTGATAAAATGAGCTTTCCGACATTTTGAAAACTTTTTGTCATCGGAAAGGCCAGAATCCTTTAGGCCGCGATCACTTGAAAATATAAGTGTTAGATGTTTAGGTATACCCAGAATATGCCCTAAATTGCTCATTTAGCAGGGACAATCTAGAATTATAAGAAAGAAGAGCATTTTTACATCAGGTGGCTACCATAGGGTGGTAAGTGGATAAGCGCAAGTCTCATCATATGTGGTATGTGCTGAGAATGAAGTGGATGAGTGCGAGTCCCATCATGTGTAATGTGAAGTGTGTGTCTGAGAATGAGTCATCATACATCCCAGGAGGGATGCTGCCAACGTGGTATGATGTTAAAATACTAGATTAAATTTGCACACACAAACCCTAAGATGTTGGTGCCAATTGTATCAAAACATTAGAGGAATAACATCCTAGAACGAGGGTGTTATTCTCTAGTGGTAGGGCATAACATTGGAGTTCTAGAGTGTTATCCGACTAAACAAACTGGGCCCCGAGAGTTTTATGATGGTTTCTAGGTGTTTATGGTCATTTGGCATAATAAGTAGATGTTCAAGCGCCCTCCATCTGTTAGTGGATAACACCACAGCAATCAACGACTCAGATTTGATATCCGCTATAAAACTTGAGGACGATGTTGTATAGGAGAATGGTTTTTGCAATGCCATTCCGGCACAACAGGAGGGGCCTCACGACCGAGTGGGGGGGGGGGGGGGGGCCCCCGCGGGGCCGGAGGGGCATT
>JAANSK020288979.1:0-10579 GCA_011763485.2 Isoetes engelmannii
GCTCAACCATGAACTTCCCCTAGACCTAACTAACAGATAAACAACAAAAAACCCTAAGAAAAAAATTTAATTGACTAAAAAACTAAAAAAATTTGAAAATGGCAAGCAGGCGGATCAACATTACCTATTTTTGGCGCCGAAAATGAAGGACAGCTGCCTTATATTTATAGAATAATTTCGGGTGTCCGAAGTCTGAATTTCGGGTGCCCGAAATTTTTTTCGGGTGCGCGAAGTCTAGTTTTCGGGTGCGCGAACTGTGGGCGCTGTGATGTCAGCCCAGCGCAATTTCGCGCGCCCGAAAAAGCATTTTTGGGCACCCGAATATTTTTTTTGCGTACGCGACTCTGCAGGTTCGGGTGCGCGAAGTGGTGACTTGGCTTTCGCATGCCCGAAATTTGAATTTCGGGTGCTCGAAAAAAATTTCGCGCACCCTGCTCAGAAGGTTTCGGATGCGCGATTTTTTTTTTTCCGGCCGGTGGCGTTTAAAACGTCAAATACGTATAATACTTCAAAATACGTATTTTTGAACTTTATACGTCTAGAATTTTGCATTTATACGTACAGAACCTATCCCTGCGTGGGAGCACGTGAGGGTATTGTTTCAGTTGGATCCTGCCACGGTGTTCCACCACTCCCTGTGGGTTCCTTTGCCTCCGGCCCAGCTACCTTTGGCTGCCACTATTCACGCCCGGACGCAGGCCCGTTGGAGGCGGGCTAGGGTACTCACCCTGGAGGACTGGTATTAGGGTGGTCAGGTTGCATCATGGGCTTTCTTCCGGGCCCCGTTTCGCTTGAGAGTTAGTGACCAGACTATATGGGAGCAGGTGGCCCGGTGCATTCCTATGCATATACCTGTGCTACTTCAGGGTGACGTGGTGGTGCAGGTTTGGAGGGTGCATCCTGATGTTGATGTTACTTGCTTTGTGCGGTCTTCCTACCGTACGTTGGTCATCCATGACACTTTGCCTCCATCAGGCAAGTGGCCTTTGCAGCTGCCGGGATCCCGCTGGCGCTCGGTTTGGGTTTGGACCTGGTGTACCCTCCCTCCCCGAAGGTCAGGGTGCTCCTATGGCAGGTGGTGCACATGTGTATTCGGGTGAATGTCCGAGTGAATAGGTTTCGGTCAGGGGTGAGTCCTCTGTGCCCGTGTTGTGGTCTTCATCCCGAGACAGTGGAGCATTATCTGGTCTGCTGCCTTCATCTTTTCTGTCATCCTGACTGAGCTTTCTTTGGACAATTTCATCTTGAATGGCATTCCCTCTTTTTCAGATGAGGTCTTTTAATAATGAATAGTATTGTGATTTTCCATGAAAGCCGTTTTATCTTGTTAATCGATTCATTTCGTAACAAAATCACTTTCATCATCTTTGATGTCCTTTAATAGTTTATGTGGGGACAATACAGGTGTATTATTGTTATACTAACTACTAATTTTCTTTTCTATTACTATGTTTATTACATAGGTATATGTATATTTGGATGAGGCTCACAATATCAATGCAATTGGTGCTACAAGACGAGGTATATATGAACTTCAGGGTGTAGATCTTGTAGATATTGATGTTATGATGGGTATATTTATGAAGTCATTTGGATCTTGCGGAGGTTATACTGCTGGATCAAGGGTATACTGTCTGATCAACTTTATTATTTGAACTACGATCACCTGCAGACCTGATTATAACCGTTTGAGTGAATGTGATCTAATCTTTATTTAATTTTAGGAGCTTATCACGTCTTGAAATATGCAAGTCCTGGGCATATGTATGCAACAGCAATGTCACAATTGGATGTTGACCATGTCATTTCTGCACTCAAGAGTGATACTCTGAGACGATGGAACTAATTGCGGTACATGTGAACCAAGTTGTTTCCGTTGGATTTGTCACTCTAGCTATACATGAGTTTCTCGTTTCATGTGCATGCCAAAGAAGCTAGACGCAATATAAGACAATAGTAATTTTTTTCTTGTGAGGAGTTATGTAGAATGGGATTTCAAGTCCTTAGAGATAAAGACTCCCCTGTTATACCTATCATGTTTTATAACCCTTCCATAATGCAGGCACGCGAAATTTTGTTCCTGGTCTACCTCATCTTGATTATCCTACTATCTGGAAAGACAAGTGCATGCACTAGAAAATATGACAGATAAAACAACCTTACAAAGAGTACCAAAATTTTAGATAAAACAATCCTGCAAAGACTACCAAAGTTCCAATATAACAACCTCAAGAGTAGTACCAAATTTTTATCTTAAAATTTCAGATAAAACAATCTAAAGAATAGCACCAAATTTTTACCTCATCTTGGATATATAGAACCACCTTTTAAACCACCGTTGATATAGTACGTATTTTTCACCTCATTTTGATACGGAGAAAGGCAAGAGTTTGCCCTTGAAAATATTACCTCATTCTAAGACATACAACCACTTTGAAAATAGTACCAGTTTTTCACTAGAAAGAAATAGGAGTTTTCCCTTGAAAATATTACCTAATTCTAAGAGATAAAACCACCTTGAAAATAGTACCAAATTTTGATGAAAATATTACTTAATTCTAAGAGATAAAACCACCTTGAAAATAGCACCAAATTCTGTTGAAGGAAAAAAAAAAACAAGAGTTTGCCCTTGAAAATATTACCTTATTCTAAGAGATAAAACCACCTCGAAAATAGTATAAATCCTTTACCAAAAAAAGTTATTTAAAAGTGCTAGGAATGAAATGTTTTCTCGTCGCTGCATCGAACATTCAAAAGTATGAAGAACATAAAGACACTTATAATCAAAACAACCATGTCCAACCACCCTTTGTCCCAAGCCTGCCTTATTGCTAGTTATATTATGGAGTCCTCAAATAACAACTTATAGTTTGATTGAATTCTTATTTGACAATAATAAATTTCCTCAAAGTTTTCATTTGACAACTAATATTTTATCTTCGACAATTTTGTGACAACTTTTTGCAAAAAGAACTCCTTGGTTGCCAATTTGATGAGACAAGGGTCCCTAAAGATACTTAACAAAATCTTCTAATTGATAACCCAAAAGACTTAGGAGGGTCTCCCATGGACATGAAATGTGCAGGTTTTCTCCAGGACAGGATTATGAGGCATCGATCTTCATTCCGACCGATTCATGTTTGAAACCTGAACATAAAGTAATCGTTCTCTATTTCTTTCTGCTCAGGTCTTGGACCTGATTTGATCAATCGGTTCAGATTTTTGCTTCCTGGATTAATCGACTCAGATTTAAGCAAGATATTCTTCGAGGTTTTAGCTTCATGCGAACACAAAAACCTGATCATTCAAGTCTCGGGCTTCAGACCCCTTCATGGGAAACCCCCCTTAGCCACCAAAGGTTGATAACTATCCATCGAACGAGGGAAAGGTGATTGCCCTAATGAACTGGGTTTCCCTGATGTTGTGTGGCATGGCACCTAGAAGCACTTTCCGGTGTAGACCGATGGGGCCCCACGACCGGCGGTAGCCGAGAGCGGGTCACCGATCACACCGGAAAGTGTGACTAGGTGACATGCCCACACAACATGGAAAGTGAGAGCGGAGCTCTGGCGATGGCGCTCGTATTTTTTCTTTAGGTGGAGCTCTGGCGATGGCGCTCGATAGCGCCAGGGTCTTCACAGCTATGGCATTCGGCGGCTAGGCCTTTGCATCCCCTGGTGTTGGACGGCTATGGCGCCTGCCTTGCTCTTTAGTGTTTTTTTACACGAGAATGATTGTAGGTCTTTTGTTCTTGAGGAAAAGCAAGGTATAGTGCTTTAGAGTTTTGCTTTCTTCTTTTTATGCTTTCGAAACTCTCACATGCAGGTCGCATTGTGCAGGATATGGCCTCGGTACATGGATTATTTCTTAGTGTTGGGCAAACACTTTGTTTTCTCCGATTTCTTCGAGGGTAGTGCCTTTTGTGGCCATCCTTTTGTAGCCCTAAATCGATGGCGATGGCGGTCGGCAGCCTTATTCTTGAGCCCTGCTCTGGCACTTGAGTTGATTTTTAAGAAAAATGTTTTTGTCTTGAAGATTAAGTCGCTTTTCTCTTGCAGAATAACGATTTGCACTGTTTCTTGGACTTTCTTGTTCATTATTGTGAGTTTTTACTTGCTTTCTTTTTGTTTCTGTAAGTTTGAAGCTTTCATTTTGTTTTGATAGACAACAGGTTGCAACTTGGTTCGGGAAATTCCCCGGAAGTCTTGTAGATGACCGGTTCGAATAAAAAAAAACTCGTGTTGTCAAAATGTTCGACGGAATACGCTCCCGTCAAAAAATTCGAAATTTTAGGAAAAGTGTTGTTTGCTATATAAAGTGACGGATATTTAAGAACGCGTCAAATATTTTGCCGGTTTTTATGCGAGTACCCATTTGAATTTTTTTTCAGGTTTAGGTTAGCTTAGGGTTTGCCGCAAGCGCCGTTAGGAAGGGAGGAGTTTTCTTCTGCCAAAGCCCCAGCCAGCCCTAAATCGGCTACGCCATATGCAGAACGAGCAGCTTGGTTTGGGGATATGAGCACTGGCATGTGTTGTACAGGCCCAATCGGCCTCTTGTGGCCATATCAGTATAAAACCCATCTCCAAAACATGTGAGCTCTTCAAACGATTCACCGCAATAGAATAGTGACAATAGCTTCTTCTATGTTGGCTATAATGGAAACAACTCCAGAGCTTTCTATGTGGTTGTGAATCTGATTCGCAGCTTCTCTTTTGATATGGAGCTCATACTTTCCCTTTTAATATGGAGCCCAGTTTATATGGAGCCGAGTTAACACTGGATTCTAGACAGTTTTTCCTTAGCTGACAAGAAACGTGAGATGGTGGAGTTCAGTCTGGTTTGCTCCTCTCTACCCAATTTGCTCATTGTGTTCTATTTTTCTGCATATCTATGGTGCTCTTCAAGCTTATTCTTGGTACAAAAGGAGTATTAGCAGAGAGCACAGAGCGGTACATCGGCTTCCTACCATCTCTCGTCTACCCTTTAATGTGCTGATGAAGTAAGTCTTGAGCATTTGGATGCATTTTTTAAGGTGTTTTTACATTTTATGTTGTTGATAAAGAACTGAAAGTAGACTGGTTGGATCTCTTGCTTAGATGATTAGATCTTGTATTTTTGCCATATTTTATTTAAAGGGTCATGTTTTCCTTGCAGATGCCAAAGCTCTTGGTTGGTATGAAAGACCTCTTCCTCTATTCAATTTCATCATCTGCATCTGGCCGACTTAATATTTCTTTTGAATCTTGTTGGGTGTGCTTGTTAATTTTGTATTTTTTAGCTTGCTACTCTTTTGCTTGGCTACCAGCAAATGTTGGCTCTTTAAAAAATAAAAAATAAAACAAGAAGTTCTTCATCTGTTGTGTCATCTCCATGAAGTAGAAAAATCTTTAGATGAGATCTGGAGAGATCCACATGTACAAATAGAGGCTTCTAATAGAATAAGTCCAGAATAAGTCAAGATTTGGAAGATCAATTGAAAATATAAGGAATTTGCAAAGGCCCAGAATAGGCAGAAACAGTATGCGAATCAGAAATGTCACACAATCGAATTTAAACAAGGTGACATGGTATTTCTACGTATAAATTCTAAGTATAAATTCTAAGTATAAATTCTAAGCAAGGAACACTTAGGTTTCCAAAGGCTGCAAAACTCTTGCAGGACCTTTTAAGATTGTCAAACGAATTGGATTGATGGCCTATAGGTTGGAGTTGCCAAAGAATGTTAAGGTTCATGATGTGTTCCATGTGAGTAACCTAAGGAAATATATTCCAGCAGATCGTCGTATCTTGCGTCCAGATGATTTAGAAGTTGTAGAGCAACAACTTGCCATTAAGCCATCACAAATATTAAGGCAAGAGGTTAGAATGTTGAGGAATTGGGAAATCAAACATTATCTTGTACAATGGCAAGGATGTCCACTAGAATATGCAACTTGGGTCGACGCTCAAGAATTCCATCGCATGTATCCGGAGTTTGAACCATGAGGACATGGATTTCTTAAAGGTGGGTAGAATGTAATGAACTTAGCTGTTTGAGGGGTTGGGTTTTGTGCTATGATAATTTAATACAATGGTATAGAAAGCTATATATAAGATATATTAAAATTAGAGTTTAGAAATAAGTCTAATTAACAAGTCAAAAGTGAGAGTTACATGAAAAAGTAGAAGTAAAAAAAAAAAAAAAAAAAAAAAAAACACATGCAAGCTTGAGTTACATGCAAACTAGAATTACATGCAAACATTACATGCATGCAAGTTAAAGTTCAAAACTATATAAAGGGGAGAGAGAGATCTAAATGAGAGGGAGCTAGAAGCAAATTCGTTTTTGAAGAACTTGGAATTTGTGAGTACATGAAGAGCCTTTTGATGCTGCTTGAATGCTATGATGAAGCATGTTTTATGCTTGATTTTGGATGTTTAACGATTTCTTTGTTTGTTCTTCTTGTTTTGGCAAGCCTTAGAGGCAAGTTCATCATGCATGCATCCCATAAAGTTAACATAGTGGTCATTCAATCGCTTTGCCTTGAACTATTTTGATGTCTCATTCGCAGATAAATAACTTCAGATTTCCTTATAAATATCGTATGCTAGCTTAGTGGTGGGAACTTTGGTCTTGCAAGGCCAAGTCTTAGGTTCAAGTCTACTATCTTCCTTTTCCTGTTTACACTTTGCTATTATAGAAAATCAGTTGATATTATTTTTATTATGCAAGTTTGATCTATTGTGTTTGATCTATTGGAACAGTCCTAGTCTGTCACACCACAGGCCCAGGTTTAAACCCGCAGTCAGCCTCTTTGTCTGTGTTTTCCTTTGCTCTGTTTTTCTTAATTACAGTTTACATAAAATATCCGATGCCATTAACTTTATGTGTCAATGCTGGCGTAGTGGAAAATGCTTAGTCTGGTGTATTGCAAACCTAGGTTCAAGTCCACACTTTGTTCTTTCAGTTTTTGCTTGCATTCTGGGTTCTTCTGTTGCGGTTCATCCAAGTATGAAATCCGTTGTTTGCATGTTGAAATCACTATACGTTAGCTTGTTGGTTTTGCCTTAGACTCTCACTTTGCAGACCCAGGTTTAAACCCTTGTTCGGCTTGCAAGTCTTTCCTTTCGTTTGCTTCTTTCCTAAAACCAAAATGTGTTTATTTCTAAGATAAGCATTTGCAAGTAAAGTTACATCTTCTTTTCAAGTTGGACCAAGGGCTATTTTGTTATTATCATTCCTAGGCACTTGATTAATTTCAATTAGGTTTTCCTAGGATTTGTTTGAGTAATCCTGATGTTTGTACCTTGCTTGTGTGTTTCTTTGAATGGAATTATAGCTTAAGTTTGAAGGATGGAACATTGTTTGCTTCATTGAGGAATGTATACATCTGCATATTGACGCATGGTTTGAATAACAATTACATCATTTGAAGCTCTCATGGCAGACGTCCCAGGATGAAAGTGTGAATTGCATCATTGATTCCACCTTTGAGTGGAGCCTCAAAGAATTGACCGGAAGGCTTTCACGTTTTGTATGGGCACTGCATGTGAAGCGTTGGCTGATCATCCCGCATATATTGATGATGAACTAACAAATATTGCTTCATTTGACTTTGTATGAAATGAATTAGTTTTCTGCACTTTGCTACAAGCATATCTACTCATTTAGACGAAAGTCTAACTTGTGTGTTTCTTGATTATAGAAAATGGCTCTTAGTTACCCTTTAGAAAAGGTAGAGGTGGAGTTAGCTGAGTTATGGGATTACCTGAAAGGTTGCTGGATGTACCAAAAGTACATGAGCAAGGAGGACACAATAAATTGTTTATCTTATTTTTGTCTGAATATAATTGTGAAATCTCATGAAACAAGTTCCAAAGATAATTTACCTTCTTGATGTGATGCAAGCAGTTACTTTTGTGTGGAAGAGGGAAAATCTAAATTTGTGGCTTCTAAGGCCTCAGATGACCCAGTACCTTTGAGTCATAGGTTGGGAATAGTTTATTAAGTAACTTTTGAATTTTGTTAGGGATTTTAATTTTAGAAGATAGAACGAACTTAGTAAGCTCCCAGGAGCTTCACATTTCTAAGTTCGTTCTATCTACTAAAATTAAAATCCTTAATGAGATTCAAAATTTACTTAATGCAATATTCTCAACCTTCGGCTCAAAGGTACTAGATCATCTGAGGTCTTAGAAGCCACATATTTAGATTTCTCCTCTTCCACACAAAAGTAACCGCTTCCATCACACCAAGAAGGTAAATTATCTTTGGAACTTGTTTCATGAGATTTCACAATTGTATTCAGAAAAAAATGAGATGAAACAATTAATTGTCTCCTCCTTGCTCATGCACTTTTGGTACATCCAGCAACCTTTCAGGTAATCCCATAACTCAGCTAACTCCACCTCTATCTTTCCTAAAGGGTAACTAAGAGCCATTTTCTACAGTCAAGAAACACACAAATTAACTTCTGTCTAAGTGAGTACATATGCCTTGTAACAAAGTGCAAAAACTAATTCATTTCATGCAAAGTCAAATGAAGCAATATTCGTTAGTTCATCATCAATATCTGTGGGATGATCAGTCCACGCTTCACACGGCAGTGCCTATACAAAGCGTGAGAGCCTCCTCCCGGTTAGTCCTTTGAGGCTCGACTCAAAGGCGGAATCAATGACGCAATTCACACTTTCACTCTTGGGCGTCTGCCAGGAGTGCTTCAAATGATGTAATTGTTATTCAAGGCATGCATCAATATGCTTTTTATATGCAACATGTATACATTCCTCAATGAAGCAAACAATGTTCCATCCTTCAAACGTAAGATATAATTTCATTCAAAGAAATGCACAAGCAAGGTAAAAACATCCATGTTTATTCAAACAAATCCTAATGGAAATGAATGAAGCACAATAACAAAGTAAACGATGGTCTAACGTGATCACTTTTAGTTATATAAAAAGGAAACACAATAAAAGAAAGGCTTGCAGCAGAATGGGGATTTGAACTCGGGTCAAGAGTCTAAGGCACAACCAATAAACCAAGATATAATGATTGAAAAAGGACTTGAACCTAGGTCTGCGGCACAATGAACTAAGCAGTTTCCACTACGCCAGCATTCATACTTCATTTAAAAGTATCGGATCTTATATATAAACCATAAATGAACTGGGTAAGATAGAACAGAGAAAAGGAAAATGCAAATAAAAAAGGACAACTGCAGATTTGAACTGAGTTTGTGGTATGACAGACTACGACTATAACAACAGATCAACAAACAGTAGAGTGCGAATAGAACAGAATTGTAAAAAAACGACCTGGGCAAAAGAAAGAAAGTAGAGCGCAAACAAAAAAAAGGTAGATTGCAGACTCAAACCTAGGACTTGGCCATGCAATACCAAAGTTCCCACCACTAAGCTAGCATGCAATTTTGAAGAATAAAAAAATCTGAATGTATTTATTTGCGACTGGGACAACAAAACAGTTCAAGGCAAAGCGATTGAATGACCACTATGCTAACTACTATGCTAATTTTATGGGATGCAAGCATGACGAACTTGCCTCTAGGACTTGCCAAAACAAGAAGAACAAATAAAGAACTAGTATAACATCCAAACTTAAGCATAAAACATGCTTCAAGAACAAATAAAGAACGCGTATAACTCGTATGCAGGGAGGACAAGCTATGCAAAGTATAAAGAAGCACAAGGGATCATCTGTTGCAAGGTAAGTCCTACCAAAAGACTCAAATTGAGAGATAAATCACCAAGAGAGATGTGGAAATTCATGTTAAAACAGTTTGAACAGAAAACATCATCACAGATTGACTTGTTAGAGAAAGAACTAAGGGGGTTAAGATTAACTGAAGATGGAGATGTAACTGAGTATTTCAATACATTTGACAATATATTAGCAGACCTAGCTGGTGCAGGAGTGAACATACCAGACAGAAGCCAAGTTCTCCAAATCTCTAGATCTTTGGTAGATAATGACCAGCTAAGCCTGTTTATAAGGAATTTGAGTAAGACCAGGGAGGAAGCTGAGAGTGTGTTGAGAACCGAGTATGAACATAAAAGAATGAGTGAAGAAGGTAATGAATCTGCTGAGAGTCTCTCTACAGAAAAAAAGAACAAAGCCATGAAAGCCATTTGCCATTACTGCCATAAAGCTGGTCACTATAAACAAAACTGTCCAAAACTTACAAATGACTTCAAATGCTATAACTGTGGTGGCCAAGGTCATTTAGTAGCAAAGTGTTCAACTCCCAAAGTTTATGGAAGGGGGAGTGGGAGAGGAAGAAATACTAGAGGAGAAAGAAACCTTGCTAGTAGGGGACGAGATGGAAGAAGGAAAGCACAAGTACATATTGCACATGAAAAAGAAAAACAGGAAGATGACATATGTGGAAATTTTTCATTGTTGGAAAGGGACATTGAAGCTAATACTGAATCTAATACTCTGGTAATTGATAGCGGAGCAGAGAAATCAGTAGTTCAATCTACTGATCTTCTTAAATGTGACACTCCCTGGCACTATACGATGCTCCCATCGTATACCGTCAGGAAAATTCCCCTTCTCAATGGCTGACACCATTGAGTC
>JAANSK020288990.1:0-10578 GCA_011763485.2 Isoetes engelmannii
TCATTAAAATTTCCTCGAAAACTGAATCTCATTTCAAATTTCAAATTTTCCAAATAAATAAATACCTAAGAAAAAAATACCTAGTATAGGTATTTAGGTAGGTTCCAAATATAGACACCCGTAGCTTGTTTCTTCCCTTATAACAGTCCTATCCAGAATCGAAGTTTATTCTTTCGAGCATAAGCCGTGTTTCTTTCTGTTCCTGTCTTCAGTCTACTAGGAATAATTCTAGAAACCTTTTAGGATCCTTTACTTCCTCTTCATCCTTTTGAACTACTTCTGAACTAATTTAGTTCATCTGTTCATCCTTTCATTTGCCAACGGGAAGTGAAGGGATTGGACTGCTTATTTTAGAACATACTAGTACATAGAAAGTTCTGGATCTTTAAATCAAATTCATTCTTCACTAGACCATCTGTTAGACCCTCTGTTTATTATAGACCCTGCCTGCCATATTCTCGACTAGCGAGTCGAGAATGGGCTGTAGCAAAAAATAATCTGCTTTCTCGACCCGCCAGCCGAGAACGTCCCCAAGGCTAGACTAGCATCCTGAGAATCTCAAGTCAAATGGATGCTCTGTTTTCGACTTGCGAGTCGAGAATAAGTCCAAATAAGTGTGCCTTCTCGACCCGCCAGTCGAGATTGCTTGCCCCTGATACTCCATCTTGCCTGCTCTATTCTCGACTCGCTAGTCGAGAATAGAGCTTCAAATCTGGTTCTCGACTAGCAAGTCGAGAACCAGGCCTCTCCATTCTCGACTAGCAAGTCGAGAAGCAGTTCCTTGCTGCCTGTTGCATCCTCGACTCGCACTCAGCCATGCCACTCCCTTCCATCCTGCCTCCTCGTTTCTTGACTAGCGAGTCGAGAACGAAGAGGCGCATCTATTATCGACTCTCGAGTCAAAATTGGATGCGTTTCATCCCCAATCACGTCTCGCGGGTTGAGAATGCGCCCACTATGGTAACTAGCTAGACCACCATCTTAATGCATCGCCCTCTTGCCATCTTAGGCAATACAGAGGATGAATAGAGAGCAACAGTTATTAGGCAGACAGTTATTAGGCAGACAAAGATCAAACAAAGAGGCATCTGGTGGTACTACCGGGCAACCAAAGCCACTGTGCAACATAGCTATATTTCTTAAACTAAGTATAGTCTTCAGCATTACTAAGACACAATTGCCCATAAAGTACCTCAGATGCATCTCTGATTGACCTTGGCTGTTCAAAGGCGACAGTCGACTCTGAACACTCGAGATCAAACAAAGAAGCGTCTAGAGATATTACAGGGAAACCACATCAACTGTACACCAAAACCTTCTTTTCTAAACCAAGTCTAACATACAACCATCTAAGGGATTACTGAGAGATTGAACAACCTCTTCTCGCAAGCAATCTGTGGCCCACTGTATTATAGAACCGTCAGCTTCTCTTAAGGTTTTTGCTTCCTCAGTCGGCCTCATAAGCAATGCATCGTCTTGGATGATCTTCACTAATGCGATCCTGCTGTAGCCCGTTTCCATGGCTACACAATGAACTCGGCCAGTAGCCGGGAGCTCATCTCCTACATCAACCTTGTTGCGGCACTGTCGATCAGCTCAACTGCAATGAGCAGGCTAGTTTTAAGGCGCAGAGAAGCGAGCGCTTCGAGTAACCGACCTAAAGAACATACCTTGTCTCAGCGCCATGGCTCCGATCATCGAAGATCGCGATGCAAGCGCCAGCAAGAAAAGCGCCTCCGGCCTTCACTATGCAGGAAACTAAGAAGTGTGAAGTATGTGTAGAGATTTTTAAAATGAATTTGGGCGGGGTAAAAGAATCCGTGCTGTAGCTTTTTCGCATTTTAAAAGTTACTTTAAATGCACGTTACTTTACATGCAACTTACAATGGCAAAGCTTATTTATGTGTTTTGATGCAGGCAGAAGAAATCTAAAAGCTCGCACAAGAAGCACGAGTCCGGCGGGGGAGTAGCTCCAAGAAGCGGCGCCGGGCAGCGGATATGTCGACGCCGCCATCAAAGAAAAGGTCCGGGAGTACCGACAAGGATGGCGGATCTGGTTCTATCAAGAGGAGGAAGACCTCGACTTCAAAAAGACTGGGTAAGACATTAATTAATGTTGATTTCATGTCGTTTAGCGTCTTACCAATACTCTGCAACACAGCATTTACTCTGGAATCACTTACCTTAATTTCAAGAGCTCCATTTTTTGTTGTCGACGGGCTGGAGTCGGAGCCCTTGACACATCCGCCGGATAGCTGGTGGTATGTGGAAGTGTTCTCCCAAGGGAATCAGAAGGATTTGTATGTCTGGTTCAAAGACAAGGCGGGGGCCGATGCCAGATACATTAAAAAGGAGGTTGTCATATCCATTGCAGCACCGGATGCCCAATACATCACTTTATATACTGAGGATGTGGTAAAGGAAAGGTATTACCATACCAAGAAATTGAAGGTGTCAAACTATGCGGGAACCTCAATGAGCAAGGCCAAGGGAAATGATAAGAAGCTTCCTCCAGTTAACTGCCAGAATTTGGGCTTCAGAGATGTAACAAAGATGAGAGCAGAAGACACACTAACTTCTTTGGAGTTGGGGACTGAAATATCTAAGGTCAGGGAAAAGCTGTTTAATCAAGGCAGTTTTACGTCGACGATTCTCAAGACCCTCAAGCATGCCGGTAAGTTGAAGGCTGTTGAGACACCACAGAATGAAGATAAGAGTGAGTCAAACAACGATGAGGATGAATCTGATGTAGAAGAAGATAATCATGATTCACAGTTAGCAGATCCTGAAGCACAGGTAAAGCGGATGCAAAAAGGGGCCCAGAAATTAGAACGGCTTGCTGCTTTCTATCCCCTTGGTCTTGGCCATAAAATTGTGGTAAAAATCAGTCGTTTGAGGTTGTGTACAGGCGAAGCAGTGTTATTGAATCATAGGGAGTCCAATCCTGGGCATATGTTAGAGATTTTTAATTCGATGATTACGAATCCAGTTGCAGATCCCATGCCAGTAATTGTGATACCTTTTAACAAGAACACGGGAGAGTTGATCCATTGGAGTAAGGAAGAGGACTTGAATGGAAAAGACATTTACTTCTGGGTTGTGATGGACAGCACTCAGTCCGGGCTCAACAGATAATACAGACAGTAGAAAAGGTCCCAAAAAACATCAGAGACCGATACAAGACGAGGGAATGTCTTGTGCTTTTTACGGACACCCCTTCGACAAAGCTGGCCAGCATCAGTCACTGCCAGAACACTATTGCAGCCTGTGTGAGCTACATAAGGTTAGTGTCACGTTTTTACTGTACTGATTATTATCTCCATATTCAACGTACGCTTTTTTCCGGGCGATCTCGACTCGCGAGTCGAGAAAGCCACTCTCGATCGGCCATCTCGACTGGCGAGTCGCGAAAGCCACTGTCGATAGCAGTGTCATTCTCGACTCGCGAGTCGTGAAGGCAAAATATGTGTGGCCCTCTGTTCCAAGCCTCTTGCTTTCTCGACTCGCGAGTCGGGAAAGCAATAGTCCAGACACAGGGGCTGTCGATTGTGCCTTCTCGACTCCCGAGTCGAGATAGTGTAAAATAACCTACAAGTAACACGATTATATTTGTTTTCAGCCCATACCCCGATCAAATAGTTCATGCACGGCAGCAATGGAAGGTTCTGGGGTCTCCATCTCGGCCAAGAGGGAACCAAAATCCGTTAGAACAATGGAAAGTGTTTGAGAAGCTATGCAGGTTCGTTCTACTAGATGCACATGAGGATGATGAAGAGGATGAAGATGAAAAAAAGAAAAGATCGGGCAGGAAGCAAAGGGAATCTTTATCCGACCAATACGACCTGATTTTGTCGAGCGAGCCAGTGTGGGAGAAGTGGACGGAGGTATGGGGTGCATGGCAGCAGGGCAAACTCAAAGACAACAATGGGGAGGTACCAGCCAGGCCAGGCCAGCAAGGTTCATGAAAAGGATACAGGGTTTGACAGATAACGAAACTCTTGACTTGCAAGGCAAGATACTAGATGGCACTATTCTTCTAAGGAAATCTAGAAATTCAAAAATGGTAGATGCCAAAGACTATGCCATGTTCCTAAAGAAAAGGCGGGCACTGCAGGAAGGAATTACTGAATTTTGTAACGTCGCCTGTAATGAGTGTCAAGATTTCGAGTATTACCAGAAGACATGCATTCTAATTGAGGACGACATGAAGGAGTTGACTCGTATTTGCACACCGTATGTGACCACGAAACTCAAGCGCAATGTCAAGACGGATCCATTTCCAGAGAGGGCCATTGCTTTATTGAAGCGTAGGTTGGGCCTTGGTGTAGTCCCATTTAATATGGATGATACCTCGCCTGCTTACTTGGTAACCCATGGCCACAAAGGGTTTGGCGGTTTAGAGCTAGCGCCAGGGCCGGTAGCTTTGTTTGCCATTAATATGATAGAGGACCCCACCCTGTTTTATGATAAACCGGACTTGCAACAGTGGTACATCACCTGCTTAGACTTGACAGATCTTGATACGTTCAGTTTCCTAGTGCTTTGCATACAAGGACCACAGACAGCTGCAGTTTCGGATTGGGCAGGAGATATCCAGTTCCATCACAGGGAATTCCACGCCATCTATGAAATAGACCCTGGTTGCAAAGCGGGCCTTCCGAAGTCACCGAGCTTTGCAAATGTTATTTTGATATTGGTGTCACGTGCAGTAGTCGACTTCGATAAATGGTGGCATAGTGAGTATCATTACTGGAGAAGTTTATGGTCAACCAAGATAACATGGATCCCTGGAAAGGAGGAAGGTTTATGGAACCGGTGCCTATGATTGATAAAGTAAGCAGTGATGGATCGACTGGCCCGATGCACAAAATCCCCATACGCCCTAGAGTCATCAAGTACTTCATCTCCTGCTTGGTCGAGCCGGAACAAATTGTATGCGAATGGTATATGAATGGCCTCTTTGCACAAATCGCGATGCTCTTTGGCATGAAACCAATATCCATTGTGGGAAGCGCAAAACTGAAAGAGACTGTAAGATCCTACTTCGACCTGCTGCTTGACCACTTCAAGAACAAGAAACCATCAGAGGAACCAGATGATGAGGCATCTGATGAAGAAGGCGGCGAGGATGATGCGCAACCAGATCCGGCCGTGATTACTGGAGTGAATATCGTCGTGGCGGATCAAATAATGGAAGACCTCTTGCTCAAGTACGTATATGGTTCTTCTGGGACTTTCTCGACTCGCGAGCCGAGAAAGTCCCTCTTTCTCGACTAGCGAGTCGAGAAACTCTTACAAAGCATTACTAACTCTCTTTTTCTGCAGGGATCTGCGTCCAAGCTCCCCTGTATCATCCGCGTCAACTCGTTCAAGGCTCAGCCAGGGCCTTCATGTTGAACATATAGACACTGCAAACGACAAGGGCATGAATGAAGGAAACATTTCAACCAGGAATGAGCAGCAGAATGAAGGAACCAGCATTGACAAGACCATGCAGCAGGATCAAGGAGCAAAGCCAGATCAAACTAAAAATCAGGTACCAAAAATTATGATACCACTCTGGATCCCGGCTGGGAAATAGTCTCAAACAAATGATAATTGGGACTCGGAAGCCCCTACCAAGATAATTATTTTTTATGTGAATGGTGTCCTTGCGGCTGTGTATCAAGAAGATGATGTGCCCCAGCTAACGACCACACATGTAAAGACGGGCAAACAAATAGTGTACCCACGGCCCACTGCCAGGGCGGTTGTGGAGTGGTGCTTGGCAAGGGGATTCGAAGTTGCCATTTGGTCTTCCATGGCCAAACACAACATCATCAAAGTGCTGAGTGTGTTAGGACTCCCGTTTGATAAATTCAAGTTCGTGTGGGGCAATGAAAAGGTTGACTATGTGACTGGCTTGGATCAGTCGGTCACTAAGGGGAAAGGCATCACTGTCAAGCCGTTGTCAAAGGTTTACAAGGAGTTCAATGATTGCAATAAGCACAACACGCTGCTAGATGACAGTCCATACAAGAGCTTTCATAATTTTGACAACGCCATAATTGCGCCAACATATAATCCCGAGGACTTTGAGACAAACATATGGTTGAAGCGGGAATTGATCTCTGTTCTAGCTGAGGCCATGTTCAGCATTTTAGTTGCAGATGTGTTGCTCAACTACCCCCATCTGAAAAGAATTGATGAAGGGAACAGCCATATATTGAAGGCTCTTGATCGGAAGTTTTTTCCCGGTGATCAGAATGACTGAATGCATTTGGCATGTCAAATGAAGTTGAACAGTGAATGTATATAATGTATAACATATGTATATTGACTCCATAATTGTTTTCTCGACTCGTGAGTCGAGAAAGCCAATGTCTTTTGTTTTGTTATGTCCTTCTCGACTAGCGAGCCGAGAAAACCACAGTTGAGAAAGCCGAGGATGTTACCCTTTTTATTGTCTATTGAATCATGCAATGGCAGTTTTCATGTTGTTGAAGTAATGCTTATCTTTTAGGCGACAGAGTCGTAGGGGAGGCCAAGGGAGTCTACCGGGCCTCTGGGAGAGGGTAAGCAGGGAGCGGCGATGCTATGAAAGTGCTGGAAGTCCGGTAGAGAGAAAGAAGACCTCCCGATTTTACGAACCGCTAAAGATTTTGCAGGCCTTGCATGCTATACACTCAGGATGGGGAAGAAGCATTTTTGATCTGGCAATCGAAGAGACTATGCGCGAGGAGGTCCGTGACAACGGATGGCTTGGTGTACCTGTTGCCGAACAGGCTCCACCTCGCGAAGCTTTCTTTCGCTTGCCGGTTGCTACCAAGGCCTATAGGCAGCACGACGAGGCTCTAGATGTAATTCCTATTTGGTATTCTGTGTTTGATCCAGGCATTACGGTTGTGACCGCACGTCCACCATGGTCGTTGCGCCCACTGTAGAACTCATTGTACTCTACTTTATATATTTAATACAAGTACAATTTTGTTTTTGAGAAATGGTTGCAGCTATATGTTTTGTTTTGTTTTATTCGTGCACTAAATCACCAAACAATGGATTTTTGATATGTTCCGCTCTCTAATATGGCTCCAATCATAACGAAAGGAACGAAACAATGTCGACAACAATCACTTGAACATTTCATTCACACAGAGAATATCGGTATTTATCCAACAATATATGCACACATTCACGTTTTACTTGAATTTCCCTTACCAAAAAGCGACTTCCCAAAAAAGGTGGGACTTGGATCCGTTCCATTTTAATTAAATGGAGGTTGTAGGAATTCGTCAGTTTTTTCTTCTACTGCTTCAGGGATGGTTTTTGGGTTGAATCCTTCTGTGGGGCGGTTTTTGTTATGTCCAAATGCTATAAGAATCTCATTATGGCAGAAACAAGGGCGGCAGATAGAAAGCAGGAGGAAGAAGAATGGATCCAAATGGTTTGATATTTGGTTGGAATGGTGTTTCGATATTTGGTTGGAAGGGTTGTTGGATGTCCTTCAGCCCTTAAGGTAGAGGTTGAAGTCGGATAGTGGCAGAAAGCTGGAATCGACAGTGGCAGATAGTTATAGTGGCAGAAAGCTGGAAGCTGAGCAGATGGGTGTTGGACACCTAGTAGGCCTTGTGTCTTGTAAGTACTCTTTGTTGTAAATATGTCGTAAATTTGTGTGAACGCAGTTTTGTTTATGTGAATGACTATTTCACAAAAACACATAATGTGAATAATCTGATAAAATGTTTTCAACCATAATGTTCGATTTGCACCACTGAAACTTTTATGTCGATTCTTTTTTAAAATGTTTGTAGCCGCTGATCTGGTACAATGCATAGAATATTCTGCAGATTGGCGGCTGGCAGCATAGTTGAATATGACAATAATGGTACAGAAATACCTCTGTAACTAATAAACACACTAGGGTTGGTATAAATTTATATCGACAGGTTAAAAATAAACCCACATGTATAAACTTATACCTTAGGATGTGGCACCCAGTCAACTGGGTTTTCGTAACCCTTTTTCTTCTATTGTGATGACATAAGGCATTTATCTTCTGCTCTAGTTTTCCCAAACGAACTTCGGCATTAGAGCTTGTAAAATAAGGCAAGGTCCATTTTCGCCTAAATCCATTTTTGAAATCAACCACAATACGCATTTATGGTCATATACAAAAACTTATGAATGTTAATTTTGCAGAATAGCATAAATCCTTTTTTGGGTTGCCCGAAGGGCATACCCTAGGTGAGGTTGAATGAAAAGTGCTAAATGCTATGAATATGCCATGTCAACGGCTAAGATTGCACCAATTGAAGGAATAAACCCTCAAGATCCGAATTCCACGGATCTTGATAAGGACAACCCTACAAAAACTAGAAGCCTCTCCGCATACTTCTATTTTTGAACAAGAAGTGTCTTCAGTCACGCTCAGTTATCAGCAAGTTGTAGATGCATGCAAGCGAGAAGGTAAGTTTGCAATTTCCGGCCTTCGTCTTCCCCGACATTGCCCAGTCGGGTTACTAGGGTTACTAACAATCGATGTGCTGCTCCAGAATTACGCACCATGGAGCTCTTCTTCTTTGGTTACAGCACACGGGCCGTGCTTCATGTAAATATCAGAGGATGGTATAATTAGGTCTGCCGAAGTTGTAGATTTTCTGCACGGTTGGAGTTTTTAGAAGCGACATCAAAATGAGGGCAAGAACTTTCTCTGCATATCGATGATGGCATATCAAGGCCTGTCTTATTTCCTACTTCTGGCGTCTTTCAGTAACCCATTTTCGATGGTAGTCACAACTCAGTAGAGAACTTTTGGTGCAAAAAGAGAAGTCAAGGTAAACTTAGATAAGACAGAGGTGATGATGCATCACAACACCTCCTATTTCATGAGTCAACCTGTGGAAGTGGCTTCACATTCTACATACTTGGGTGGGCAGTTCAAGGCTCCCATATCTATAGCATGAAAGATGCAGCAGATGCAAGTTTTATAAAGGGGCATTTTGCTGGCAATGTTGGAAGGAAATGCTTCCAAGTTGAATCTCAAGACGTTCTAGCAAGGCTTCATCTCTTCAACACTTTGGTTAGACCAGCTTGTTTATATGGTGCTTTGATGTGGTCTTTTAGCAGCAACTAGATGTAACATTTCCTGTAACATACACAATAGCAATGTTGCTCTAATCACCTTCTGTTGAAAGTCATCCTGGGGGATGAATGCGCAGTTTGGTACCCACTCTCAACCAGTCCTATCTTGACCCTAGAGCAAGTAAGTTTTGTCTTGGATCTTTAATTTCTTCCTGTTAGATAATTTGTCGACCAGTTGTAGGCATTTGAAGTTTGAAGAGATCTCAAGCATGACCTTCTGGAATGACATTTTGAAGTAGAGTAAAGCATCTACAATATCAGAACCAGAGTAGCTCACTATAAGAACACGAACTAGCATATGAAGTTCATGTATGCATCATTCATCAGTTAATGTACAATCAGGTGTTGGCACAGGGAAGGCATGAGATGAACATCACAGAGAGAACATTTTAGGTTGCAATCTTCTTTTTTCTTTTCTTTTTTTCTTTTTTTTTTTGGGTTGGTTACCGTGATTACCATCCCAGCATAATTGTCACATGTTCCAATTGGCCTTCAAACACAATGTTTAATATGATTAAGACAACCCAGAAAGCTCATATTTAGCATAGAAAAATAACAATCTGGTAAGTTGGGGCTATAATTGGTGAGCCCTAGAAATGGCTGGATAAGTTTAGTGGGTTTGGAGGGGATGGACAACAAGTTTGGGTGGTGGCAGAATCTTGGGATTCTCTGGTCCAGGTATGTCGGGTATGTTTGTGAAGATCTTAATGGTCATGAATTATTGTTGCACGCAGTATGTTATATGAATTCTCCAAATAATGGAGTTGGTGTATTGATTTCGACAAGTTTTAATGGGGAGAATGAATTCAGAGGGTCTAGTGTACCACAAGAGAAAACAACTTTTTACATGTACAAGATATTTGGATTGGCTGTCTTTGTGAAACTGGTGATTTACATTTCTGCAGCTATGATGTCTTTGTAAAGTTGCTGAGCATATTACTTGCAGCTATAAATGCGAAAAAGAGATTGAAGTATCCACCAGATAATTGGCATTGTTGTAAATCTGTTATCATGTTGTTGATGTTTGATGCCATATAATCAACAAACAATTATTTGAAGTCCAATTTTTGGACATATTTTGAAGTATCTTGCTTTCAAAAAATAAGAAATAAAATAAAAAATTGTAGTATCAGTTGCATTTTAAATAAAAAGAAATATCCTTTCTCTGGTTTGGAAATATTGGATGCGTATTTGTTTTGCCACTGCTTTGGTTTGGAAGTATTATTAGATTTGCATTTTTCCATCTATTATTTCTGCATTGACTGCAGTAGGGGAAGGACAGAGATAGGTGATAACAGTGGCGAAGAAAAGTTGTAACAGAGCCCCAACATAGAAACAAAGTGAAAAAGGCCACATGCATATAATATGTTTGCCTCCCGGGTGTGACGTACCCAACTCGCCTACGGTACTCCCACCGTATCGGAGTTGGATTATTCCCCCTCATTGGCCTGGCAAGCC
>JAANSK020289001.1:0-10577 GCA_011763485.2 Isoetes engelmannii
CTTGGGATCTTGTTCCTCTTCCTAAAGGAAAGAAAGCTATTGGTTCAAAATGGATCTTCAAAGAAAAATATAATGCAAATGGCTCACTCAGTAAGCATAAGGCGAGACTTGTTGCCAAAGGATTTGCCCAGCAGCATGGCATTGATTATGATGAAGTCTTTGCTCCAGTTGCAAGACTCTCAACCGTGCGCGCAATTTTTGCCTTAGCATCAAGCAAGGGCTGGCCCGTATATCAGATGAACTTCCAAAGTGCATTCTTGAATGGAGAACTGTCCGATGAAGTCTATTTGCAGCAGCCCGAAGGCTTTATCTCGGAAGGGGAAGCCCACCTAGTGTGTAAATTGAAAAAGAGTCTTTATGGCCTTAAACAAGCACCTCGGTGTTGGTATGAAAAGGTAGATTCTTATCTCAAAGCACGTGGCTATTCTTCTTCCACTGCAGACCCAAATCTGTACTACAAACATCAAGGTACATCTCTTTGCATTGTTGTGTTGTACGTTGATGACTTGCTGCTTACAGGAGATGCTCATGATCTTATTGATCAATTGCGCACTTCGCTTATGCATAAATTTGCTATGACAGACTTAGGTCTGTCCCATTACTTTCTTGGGATTCAGATTTGGCAAACTCACGAAGGCATCACTTTGTCCCAAGGTAAGTACATGCAAGATCTTCTCACAAAGTTTCATATGACAGATTGCAAGGTTGCAAAACAGCCCATGGAGCCTGGTTTGAAGTTATCCGTCTATGTCTATGATGAGTCTCCTCAGGTAGATGCCACTTTGTATCGCTCACTTGTTGGTGGTCTGATTTACCTTACAATTACTAAGCCGGAGATCTCTTTTGCGGTGGGCATGTTAAGCCGTTTTATGGCCTGTCCCAAACAGAGCCATTGGCAAGCAGCAAAACGGGTGTTGGCCTATTTAAAAGGTACTCTTAATTAGGGCCTCTGCTATACGCGTGCTCAATTGCCTTCTTTGCATGGTTTTGTAGACGCTGACCATTCTGGTTGTCTTGATACGTGGCGCAGCACCACAGGTTATTGTGTTTGGTCTTGGCAAAAACATGATTTCTTGGCTCAGCAAGCGTCAGCCCTCGGTCTCTCTTTCTAGCACGGCGGCCGAGTATAAAGCCTTAGCAATTGCTGCTGCTGAATCTGTTTGGTTAGCCAAACTTTTTGCAGAATTGGGCTTTGACACCAGCACTATTCCACTAAATTGCGACAACCAAAGCTCTTTGCAACTTGCTAATAATCCACTGTTTCATGCTCGCAGCAAAACACATTGAGACACGTTATCATTTTGTGCGAGAGAAAGTCATGGATGGACAGCTCGATCTTCATCACATTGAGACACATTATCATTTTGTGCGAGAGAAGGTCATGGATGGACAGCTCGATCTTCATCATGTCCCAACCAATGATCTTTTGGCTGATCTCTTCACCAAGCCATTAGTAGGGTCTACATTTCAGAAGTTCAAGGCTCAGCTTGGTATCCGAATGTTCAGCTTAGGGGAGGATCATGACGATAAGCTGTAGCATTCCTTTTCTTCTTTTCAGCTCATATATGTGCTTAGGGGAGGATGACAAAGTATGTTTTAATAGTTAAGCACCTATATGTGCTGACATGGCAGCCTATGTATTTCATAGGACCATGGTTTATATTTTGGTATTAGGATAGAACTAGTTTAGTATCTATGTGCTTGCTAAACTTGTCACCTACGTGACTTATCTATTGTAGCACAAAACCAAACCCTTCATTCAATCTACGTTTATCTTCTTGTTCTTCACTCCGGCTCCATTTTTCTGTCCTTCACTATTGATTCTAGCCTAGATCTAACCCTTTGACAGTACTGCGCTGTGTATCAAAACAACCAGTTGCACCTAAGGCAAGAATAGAAGGCTGATAGTCTATAGAAAGACCACGAAGCAATGCAGAAATTACCTGACTATCTGGTATTGATCTCTCAAAAAGAAGGCTCTAGAGTCTGTATCTCGAGTGTATGCCCTTTTCAGTTGATCTAGCTTCTAATGCTTCAGACAACAATCTGCAACGCCTGATATGGCACTGAACTTTTGGTGATACAAGAACTTTCAAGAGACCTAAGGGTTTCTTATTTTTGGACGAAAGATCCGCATCCTTCATATCAAGAGAGCCATCAAGGACTCCATTCAAACTGTGCATGAAAAGATAGCCTTCAAACATATCAATCCACTGATAATAATTATCTCTCTTCAAGATAGCATTTGGATTGTTAAATTTTGTGGAATCCATAACTGAAGGTCTTACAACTTAACAGAGAGCACTAGGAGAGAATACTGAGCTTTATGAGCTTTAGATGTACAAAAAAGACAAATAAAGGGAGTTACCCAGACAAATGGTATGTCGCAGAAACTGCAATCTCTCAGAAAATTGTCCCCAGAGCCAAAATTGCCAATTGTGCAAGCTTTTGGCACAAAATGGCAAGTAATGACACAAAAATGGCACCCATGTGCAACGAAATTTTGAGTTTTGGTCAAAAAGTACATATTTTGTTGGTCACGTACAAAAAATTGGCCGATTTTGTAATTTTGGTTGAAGACGTCCAATTTTCGCATAGTGTTGCCAACTTCCAAATTCACTTCCGTTCTTGTCAAATTTCTCTCAATGATTGATTTTAGCCACCCTGGGCTTTGATACCATGACGAAACTTATAATCTAGGCTAGAACCAACAGCAAGAAACAAGAGGGAAACAGAGACGGAGTGAAAACTCAGAAAATGATAGATGATGGATTGATTGTTTCTTTTCTCGGTGCTACAAAGGACAGTCACATATGTGACGTGTAGAGCATAGCACGTGAGTACCTAAACATGCTAATTTTATCCTAGAGGCATACATGAACGTAAATACATGGTGACCTAGAAACCATGGTCCTATGTTACATAGGCTGCCATGTCAGCACATATGTGTGCTTAACCATTAAGAGTTATTTCTGTCATGATGGGCCTATTTGGAGAGGCTCCAGTCTAAGATGCCGTCTGGAATGTTCAACTGGAGACATTCGTGCCTCATGAGATAATTGCAAGGTTTTTGCGTAAAAAGTCTTCAACTTGAGAGTATCTTCCAGGTTATCTTATGTTCATAGTCTGCGGTATTATCTTATATTCATAGTCTGTAGTCTTTGTTGACACATATCTGGGGAGGCCAGGGAGGGTTTTGAGTTAGCATATATCTCCCCCAATTATATTTATGGTCTGTTAGCTGTATCCATGGCAATGGAAGTTTCTATTCGTAATATACAAGGCAAGAAAAGAGATATATGCCAACTGGGAAGATTAGGAAAGGCTTTTCAGAAGAGAAGAAGACATGGTAGGGTTCTGGCCAAATGATGGTAATAGAGCATTCTTGGAGCAGCTAGAATGGCGACTGGATCATCTTCCTAGGAATCTTTCAGTGAATTTTAATCAGTTCTTTTGGTATTAGACTTCCCTTCCTTGCAGATCCTCAATTCTGGGTCTCATAGATGTTAATGAAATTATTTCTCCTTTCTTCTTCATTAAGTGTGTTTTTATCTGACATATGCAGACCGGAAACAGTTCCAGTGGGTGCCACTGTACAATGGGAGGTAGAGCTTTTAGGATTTACAAAGCTCAAGGTAATTTTCTTGCTTAGTTGGATGGCCAATGTTTGTGATCTTGTAGATGGGAGGCAAACTGAAAAGTTTCATACAAAGAAATGAGAGATAAAAAATATTCCTCTTCCTGATTCAGGATAGGAGAAGCATGAATGCAACATTATTTTTGCCTCTGTAGATTTATCTGAAGCTTGACAAGGCAATCTGAAATATGGTTTTCTTTCTAGGACTGGACAGGTTTGACTTTTCAAGAAATAATGGAAGAGGCCAACAAAATAAAAGAAACGGTTGGTTGTTTCTTCGCTGATTAGTTTCTTACTTGTTTTGGCATATAAATGTATAATATTCTTCATATACTTTTATGGGCCTGAGGTTAATGAGTTGTACAGTATTGATGTATGAAATTTGAACTGGTAAACTTTACATCTCTGGATGGTGTAATCAATTTCAAGAGAAAAGAAGGAAAGAAAAAACAACATATTATATAAATATCTGAGAGAGGCTGCTAAATGAGTGTGGTCTTCTTGTAAAAACCCACTTATCCAGGTAGCGATGGCGGTTGCTTGGTCCACTTCAGGAAAGAAGGAAAGATTGTATTAGCATACCGCTTGGGTCTATGAGACAACATCAGTTCATGTACAGCTAAAGCACATTGTAGAAAAGGGTGAACATCATTTATGATGAATTTATCCTACTTTTACTTCAGCAGTTTCTAGGAAATGCTAAGGATTTTCTTTGTTAGGGCTGCCCCGCAAATAACCACCATATTGGCTGTTGTTCTGCTATGTACATATGAGTGATATAAATTTTGTCATCATATATGAAACTCCATCCCGCAGACTCTCTTGCAAACTTGGCCAATGTAATGCATGATAATGGCTATGGACAAGGTAATTATTTCCTACCTAAAAACTAGTGACAGTCAACACCCATAGAAGATGTGGATTCCATCCTCTCCAGGCAATGTTTGCTTGCAGTGTGCATGCAATATTAGTCCAGATTATTCAAGGAATAGGATATCCATATCCAAGTACATCCACTTAGTGTCAACTCCTATAAAAGATGTGGATTCTATTCTGTTCAGGCAGTGTTTGCACTTAAACTGACTTCCCGCCACGTCCAAATTTTGTTACACGTTGTTTAATTTTAGGTCAAATTATCCAAGAAATGGTATTGAAGTACATTTAAACTTAAAACTCTATTATTTTGATTGCCTGTAGCTATAAGAAAGCTCATCTGTTCATGTATTTGTCTGTTTGATATTGTTCAGGGCAACAAACTATTTAAGGAAGGGAAATTCGAACTTGCAAAAGTGAAGTATGAAATGGTGATACTTTTTGCAGTTGGCTGTGTCAATAAGATGCCTGTTTTTCAAAAGGGTGCATCTAACAGATTTGAGTCCTGCAGATTATAAGAGAATTTAATCATGTGAATCCACAAAATGATGAAGAAGGTGAAGAATTTCTGCAAGCACGGGTGAGTTGAGAATTAACACTTTCTTAATGTGGCATGATGACTGAAATCTTTTTAATGCGCCAAGGAATAATATGTGGGCTTGGTCTAGACGGACCACGAAGGAAAGTATGAACTTCAATTGGTGATGGCCATCTGAGAATCAAATAAAATAGAATAGATTTTGTAACATCCACGGAGACCAATAGCCCATGAGAGAAGAGGTTGTCGGAGACTGAATGGATGTAGAGGAAGCGCAGAAAGACTTTATAGTTTTGGAGGGTGATTTTTTCACAAAAGCTTGTTATGTCGAAGGATGTCCCTGGCATCTTTTGAAGATGGGGGAGATGATTTCCCGTATATTTCATTGGTGCTTTAGATCGTGGGGACTGCGTGAATGCCATGTGGCATAATGTAGGTCAGTCACTTTGAAGACGATGATACTTGTGAGGATTTCATGATGGACTAATCCAAGCCAGATCATAGTCAAGGTAGCCCAAGGCTAGGGCTAGTAGTTACTATATAATATAGAGTTATGAATACTGGACTATCTCAGGCTTAAGACTAAGGTCAGGCTCCGGTCTAGCAGCTTCAGACATTTCTCACCTAGCGGCTGAAAGTGGGAGGCCAAAATTTGAGGCTGAATTGTCTAGCACTGCTGGAGGTCCCAACAACTGAAGTCAGTTGTCTTTTATCCCGTTGGGTAGCTATCAGGATCTTTGTAGACAGATCTTTGATCTATAAGGCGAGGTCAACGGGCAAGTGAATTGGTCTAGGAGGATGACTCTCAGCCTTGGGAGGAGCCTAATGTCCCAAGAGGTATTAGCAATACTAGTACTGCCAGTGTTCACTGTGCCTTGAATAGGCAAAAGTCCAAGAGGATGTGGCATCAGGAGGTAGTCTGATGGCCAGGCCGGATATGTTGGGAGTCATGGCCCCAAACATATGCTGATTTTTGTACGTTTTTTTTGGCCAAAAGATGATGGGGTAAAGGCAGAAAGGAAAGGTGATGGGTGGCGAGTCCAGTCACTTTCCTTTGCCCTTTGCAGTTGGTCTAAGTTCGTGTTCGTGGAACTTAGAGACAGATTTCTTGTATGATTTCTGGCATTGGGAAGCACAACTGAGGACAGTTGTCTTTTACCCTGGTGGGCTGTTATGATACTGAGCTAGAGCCTTGAAATCTGTAGCAGTCGCTTAGGGGAGGCCCTTTTGGGTGCAGCCCATAGATGCTAGAAAGGGGAAAATAGCCATATAAGGCGAAGCCTTATATGCCAAGCCACCTTGGGGAAAGGTCTCGGGGAAAGGTGAACAAAGAGTTAGCTATATAAGAGTGACAGTTACATGGATCTGGGAAGGAGGAATCCTGAGATCACATGGTCGTCTTGTGTATACTAGATCTCAGCTTGGTGGGGAGTTCAGATTCGTCTGAACTCATAGGTTGGGTGGCGAGTTAATCACCATTTCTGCCCCTTGTGGTCCCTTGTGGACTTAGCCTGATCCATATTGCTGTTTGTAACAGTTACGGTAGGCATAAGTCAGGTAGAGTTGGGTTTGTTGTTAAACTACGACTCTGGAAGTTTAGAGATGGCATTAAGAATCATGGCTATCACTCTTTGGTGAAAATTTGGTGATTCCAATTGTCTACTTTGGAGCCATTGAAGGATAATTAGTCGATTGCCATCTTTTGGAAAACATGGCAGAAATGGTTTCTGCAGGGTAATGTAATACAATGCGAGTCAACGCAACCATGCAAGGTCGATAAGCAAATCCGGAGATGTGTTGCGCTCATGAGAAATGAGTAAATGTTCCATAGCTAGTAAAATGGGTACATGTCTGCCTGCACATCTTGGGATGATGATGCATAAGAGATCCTAGATTAGGAATGTGATTTTATAACATAAATGGTTTTAGAAACTCTCGGGCTATCAAGCGATGTCTTCTTTAATCCAGTTGTTCTCTTAGAGGACATGTTTACTTAGGAGAAACTGGTTGCCATATGTTTTAGGTATTTTGTTTTATTGTTTTAGAAGTCCTCAATGAGAGTTATTTAATGTATAGAATACATTGCACCTGAATGTAGCGGCTTGCCAATTGAAGCTTGAGGACACTGTCAAGTCCATAGAAACATGCAATAAGGTAGCCTTTATCCTTTCCATCTATTTTATTGCAACTCTTGCATCTTATTATTATTGAGCCAAGGGGTCTTTGATGCAAGATAGGTTCTGGAAGGCAATCCCTTTCACGTGAAAGCTTTGTATAGACGCGGTAATGCATACATGCAATCAGGGGACTTTGACGAGGCAAGGGCGGACTTTGAAAAGGTACACATTGGTCCGAGTATTTTGATTGCTATCCATATGATTATGAACCATAAAGATCTGATAATGCAATTGATGAATTAGATGCTGAAGATAGACCAGTCATCCTCCATAGATGCACAGGCAGCGCTCAGAAAGCTTCGACAGAAGGAACAGGTATTATTTGCCTTGATTGATGTCTTCATCTACTTGATGACTAGAAACTTTTGTGCTCTAAGTTTAGCGTAATAAGCAACAGGTAATGTCAATTGAGATTTTCGCAGGATGCTGCTAGGAAAGCTAGAGAGCAATTTAAAGGCTTATTTGACAAGAAACCAGGTGAGATTTCGGAGGGCAGAGAGGAAAAATATGACACTCCAGAAAGTGCGAATGTTGATAAAAATACAGCTGAAGAGACTTTGGGAGAAGAAATACTGAAAGAAGGATACCGGTCAAGGTTCCGAAAAAAAATCCAGAGTGTTTGGCTCTTGGGGAAAAATATGGGGAGACCTCTTCCTTTAAAGAAGTGCGTAATCCTATAAGGTCTTCCCCCACCCTGCAATAGATGCCTTCAAATCTCAAGTAAAAAATGTGTCACGAAGATGCACACAAGAAATGTGTCACGAATATGCATACAAATAAGATAGCTGAATGCTCAGTTATGAGAATACGGGAAATAAGGTGACTCCTTAACCAGATTATAATAGCATCTACTCTAGAGACTACATTTGTCTCTCGGCATAACATTTGTAACATCACATACCTTAAAGATGGAGCCCAGCATTGCTGGGAATTAATGGACTTGCATCAGCTATCATGCTTAGCATATAATTGACTTCTACCTTATCGGCCCCATTGTGGAGATTACATTTGTAACATCACATACCTGGAGATGTTTGGTAATGTATGTGACAAGGCGAAAAGACTTAAATGCTTTTGTAAAATGCTTTGAAACTATAAGGTGCTATGAACCACAATACTGCTTTACGGTTAACCCTTCACAAATTTATAAATAAGAGAGAAATTTATAAATAAGAGAGATTTTTCTGATGATATTAAAACTAACAAAATATAGAGACAGCTTGGTAATTTTTTCTAAGTTCAATTAAAGAAGTATGAAGCACAATTTTTTAATTAGAGAAATTCGACTTCGTTTCTGGATGGACCATGGAATAGGTTGTCATAATGTTTAGAATAGGGAAAGCTATTCATGCATGTTTATTGTTATAGGTCTTGTTATTAGAGGCTCAACAACTTTAAGAGTTTATAATAAATTGCTCACGAAGATTCTCATAACGAATTTTATGAAAAGACATAAACCAACAGGCAATTATAAACAAGATGAACATAACCAACTGCAATTTCATTTTATGTTAAGATATCATATTCACATCATCATATCTAAGAAGATTGCCATGTCGATTCATTCCTGTATTTTTGTGACAATATTGAACTTAACACCAAATCTTTTTGTTGTCGTGCCATCTTCTTTCAAATCTTATTATCCATGTTCGAAAATATCGTCACAACGGGGGATATCCACTTCCGTGTCAACAATTAGCTGCTTAACATGTTCGGATTTGCTCTCATACTCGGAGGCAAAGAAGCTCGTCTAACTTTGCCTTTCTCTTCCTGCCTTATATGAAGTTACGTCCTTTTGTGTGCCAGAAAAACCCTTATCATCAATTGTTTTATCGTTGTCCATATGTTATGCATCTACAAGCAGTAAGAGACTTGCTGGGTAAATAAGGCTTAGCTACATCAAGCTGTTAATTTAGCTTTTCCAATTTCTCGAACTTAACATCAAGCTCCAGATCAACTTTATCTATAGCTTCAATGAGTAAATGACTAATTTGGCATCCTCCAACATATCTAGGATTGGCCTCGCCATCTTCTCTAAAATTTTCAAAAAGGATTTCAAATAACGACAGATTTTATCATAATGCTCAAAGGCAATGCTCTGTTTGCCTTGCATTTGGCTATGCATACAATTCGGTAAATGCAAAGCGTGCAAGAGCCTACTTGATATATCTTGGCAGTCGGTCTGGACTCCACTGGATTAATCCAAGCATCTTTTAACTTCTCAACCCTTGCCAAAACGTCTCATATCAACAAATACAGGCGTTGCATTCTCAAATAATGGAGCAGACACGAGTATGCAAAGCTTAGTCCCAAATTGCAAGGTATGCCAAGCTTAGTCTCAAATTGCATGCAATTTCTTTTCTCTTTAATTTTCTCTTCTTCTTCTGTGTTCAAAATAGAACCTATAGCCTCAAGAGAAACACCAGACAAATTTTCAAGCACTTTATCTATATTATAATTTGATTTCACGGCATTTGAGTCAGCTATATATAGCAAATGCTGCTCTTGAAATCAAGAAACTTCTTTTCAAAATCATCAAATGTAGAGAAATTCTCTCTACCATGTTGTTTCCATAAGCCAAGACTTCCTTGTCATGATCGTCAGTGGTCTAATATTTATTGCCTGTTGTTTACAATCAAACCTACCAGAATAAACAAATTCGACCTTCAGGAACATTTTACCTTCACCTTCAAGAATTTCTTGCAAAAGCTGGTAGAGGATGATCTCAGCGTTAACCATCCCTCGCAGATATCACAAGAATGTCTCGCTGAAAAAATCTTTATAAAGTTTTTCCGACAACTCACCATGGTCATCATAAAGTTTCTTGCCTACCCATCTGGATACTACTACCATTAGTCGTGCCCAGGATGCATCCTTCATGAAAATAAATTGTTTTTCATCCTTCAGTTCCTTAACTTTTCAAGGTCGTGGTAGCCACCTCCAAAAATTCATGTAAAAGAAGTTTCAATCAAGATAACCACCATGATCATGCGTAATGTGAACGTAATACATACCTTTTCGAACTCTTGTGTGTAATGCAAGAGTCCTTTCTTTTTGGATATCAGTACTGCACCAGTACTGATAATTAGTTATTAGTACTGGAGGAGTACTGATTAATTAGTTGTCAGTACTGGAGACAGTACTCCGCCAGTACTGATAACTAATTATCAGTACGTCGACCACAAAAAAATAAAAAATAACTAGCAGAAATGCAGGCTTGGGGAAAGGGGAGGTTGGGTTCACAAAGAAGAACTGGAAAGTTTAGAGAATATAAAAAGTGCCTCCAGAAACCTAATGGAAGAAGACAAAACCAAACTCTTCCTTTTAAGAGCTCAAATCATGTGCAAGCAAG
>JAANSK020289012.1:0-10577 GCA_011763485.2 Isoetes engelmannii
GGCTCTTTCGTGTGCCTACACAGTTAATGAGACACATATATTTTGTAATGCTTATTGCTGATTAATAAACTCTTTGCTTTCGTCCTTAAAAAAAAAAAAAAAAAAAAAATGTGGAATGCTGTTCATGACACTATATACAAAAAGAAATCTTGTCGTGACTAGTCATTGGTTAGGCAGAGCATGTCAATCATAATAGATATTTGTAAATTCAATCCATTAAAAATATTATATCATTTGTGTATCAGATCTCTTCTGCAACCTCGCTGGTAATTAATGATTCTATAGGCTTTGGGCTGAAGAAAACATTTCTGATCCATTACTTATTTATGTAGCTAAATAACATCCAGAAGGATTTTCATGTCCTTTATTGAACCCAATATCCTATACATATAATTTTGCTTCCAAAACAGGGCCCAGTATAAATTGCCATGATCCTGATCCAGAATGGCTATTACCATAACTCTATAAATTTACATCAGTTCCATAGCTATGAAAATATGTTGAAACACATGAAACATATGTTGAGACATATGTGCTCATAATGCAATTGTTCATATATCAAATATGCCTCATAAGAAATAGTGGTGTGGCCTGCCCCACAAAGGGCATGTATATGCAGCATGCTTCAAGTTTTATCCCGTTTTCTTGGCCCAACATGCTGATTGCTTACACCAAGGTTGCTATATGCATTTTGAGTCCTGTTTATGCAAATTTAGCTTTCCTGAGAACTCAAAACAAAAAATCTAATCATGGCAATGTTATACTACAGAAGAGATAAAAATGGCAACTTCATTGTCCCCAATTTTTAACATGTGCCAACTGGAACCTCTTGGGTTTGAGCTGTAGGAGATAATGGAAAACGTGAACCCCTTGCTTGACTAGCTTGAAGTAGAATTGCAACTTCTACTGTTGCTAGTGCTGCTTCCTGCATGCAAAGCAACACAACAAACAATATTAGTACAAAATACGCTCTCAGTGTCAACATTATATTACCACCAACACGTGTTCCTGAACCTTCATTCCAAAATTTTCACCTGCTGTTGACGCCGTCGCAGCATAATATTTAATACACGAAGCATGATGTAGCATGGCAAAAGGAAACTTGCTGCCCTCAATACAAAAAGCTGGTCCAAGAAAACAATGGATATCAGACTAAGTGCTTAAGGCCTATAATACACCAGACCATCACTTCTTTCCTATCAATGGAAGCAAAATGAAAGATACGATGACTGAAAAAGTAAATGAATACCTCTATCTTGAGCAAAACATGGAGGAAATGCTAAATCAACATGCAAGAGAAACGTGGAAGTGCAAGAACCTGTCTTTTTCGAAATCCCTTATGCCAGAGCATCCGCATTGGAATATAATAAAAGATGGAGAAAATCCAAGAAACATAGGCCTTTGCTTTCTCAGAAGACAATTTGCACACAACATAAAAACTTCATAAGAAATTCAAACATCTAAGCAAGCAATATACTCTTCGAAATATTGCTCGCATATATCGAAAAACAAATGTTAAATTCTTACTGCATACACCAAATGCGTCAGTAATCTTTAACTTGTATAGTTGAATTAATATACCTACTTACAGAAAGCCATGCTTAAACCAATTCCCAGCTTAGAACTAATTTCCATCTTTCGACATTGTATAGATGTCCAATGTTGTACTTAATCCAAAGTCAGCTTAATGCACTAACAAAGCAAAGGACATCAACTTGTTTTGCTACATCCTGCGAAGACTTAAAAGATCCACAACCATTTTTATACACAACTCTTATCATAGGCAACATGCACACTGCGCTCGTATTATGGTTAACTAGAAATCAGTCTTACTCAGTGTGCAGACCAGGTCAGACTAGGATAGAAGGGTCACCAGAGTTTTTCATTCCAATTCACGTATGCAAAGACATGCATCTTGTTGTATTTTGCTGACCAGTTACTTGAAAGTCCTCTGCTTCTTTGAGGTATCTGACACGACCCAATAGATCAATCATTCAGGAAAGGTCAATGTCATGCATTATGTCCAAGCATACATGCATATATTCAAAATACCAACGGCCTTCATCTACCAGGCCAGCATGATTACATGCAACTAAAATTGGGAGAAGTGCAGTTTTATCATGCTTTATTTTATTATTTTGCATGTTTCCAAAGCATTTCATGGCAAGAAGTCCTTCGCCATGCTATGCACATCCTATAAGCATACTGGTCCATGAAACTATATCTTTTTCTGCTTTTTTAACAAATAATTTCCGTTATCAATGAGAGAATTCCTCACAACAATATCTGAATCAAGTCCACATTTCAAGATCTTGTCATGAATGAATATGCCTTGCTCTAGGTTGTCCTGTGCCACTGGAAACTCTTAGAACAGTTGGAATGGAACAAGCCACTCCGTCACCTTTTTTTTAACTACTTTAAGCTATAAAAAAAAATGCAAGTACGAATGATGAACTTACCAAAATAATGAGGTATCCAGACAAGATGCTCGTCCGGGTTCAAATTGACCTTGTAATCTGCAAAACAAGCAACGATTGGAACAAAATAAGATCAAGGAAGTAAAAAAATTGAAAAGGAATGAAGAAAGAATAACAAGATAAGAAGAAAGAGAAAAAAAAAGGAAGAAGAAAGAATAAGAAGAAGGAAGAAGAAAGAATAAGAAGAAGGAAGAAGAAAGAATAAGAAGAAGGAAGAAGGAATAACAAAAGCATCCTAAAAGATCAAGGAACTTCTTGTTTTAATAGGTATCTATGAGAAATTGATTGTAAGAACATCATAAACTTAGTGTTAATGCAAGATCTTACCTTATGAAGAGAGAAAACACAACCCACCCACGGCGTCAAAAACTCTCAAGAATATCGGCTAAATGAACAATGGGAAAAGATAAATGGATTTCTCGGCTCCCGACAAACATAGGGTCGATCATCGATGATCAGTCATCGATAATCGACGATATGTCCACGTTGGCGTCCACGGGGCTTGTGTGCTACCACGTCAGCTCGCCAGGAGACAACCCATGCCACGTCAACACCACAAGAGGTCGATTATCGACGGCCCGTGGACGTGGTGAGCCATGTAATAAGACACAATGCCTGGACGACAAGCCACGAGGCCGATCTAGCCAGGTCAGCTTGATGCATCGTCGATAATCGACGACGCGCGACGGGGTTGTGCCAGTTGGACAGCCAGCATGGCACGTTTGACGGACAAGCTGGCATCCACGGAGCTTGTGTGCCACCACGTCAGCTCGCCAGGGGGGCAGCCCATGCCACAGCAACACAACGAGACGTCGATTATTGATGGCCCGCGGGCGTGGTGAGCCCATAATAAGACGACTTGCCTGGACGGCATGCCATGACGCCGATCCAGCCAAGTCAACTTAATGCATCGTCGATAATCGACGACGCGCGACGTGGCTGTGCCAGTCGGACGGCCAGCGTAGCACGTTTGACGGACACGGGTGCAGCCTTGCCACGTCAGACCTCAAGGCGTCGATTATCAACGGACCGGGGGCGTGCCACGTCCTGTCAGGTTGGTTGCATGGCACATTTGTTGGATATGCATGCAGGCTTGCCACGTCAGACATGCTAAGCGCCGATTATCGACGAATTTGGTGACGTGACTGTCCATGCGAGGGTGTCAGTACAGCGTGGCAGGAAGCCACGCGTGCAAACATGCACGTCAGATCTACTGGCCGTAGATCAGCGACACCTGAGGTCGATTATCAACTGTTGACTGGTCAAGGTAGAAGATCGACGGCTGGCGTCGATTACCGACCCTTCGAGGTCGATTATCGACCTCATGAGGTCAATTTTTGACCATTTTCCCTTGTAGCGTATGCTGAGCATCGATCCTTACATTCTCAGACCTCCTCTTGTCTTTTATTTTGCCATCCTTTTCTGAACCTTGTACTCTGATGATAAATACGTTCCGTCATGCCAAACCTATTGCAGAGAGTTAAGAAATAGTTTGATGAAGGAACAGTTTAGTGTGTCCAGAGATTAATTTCTTTCTTGATAAATTTCTGTGAGTTCAAGGGAATTGTAGTAGATGTTGTACTTGAAATTAAAATTGTAGTGGGGAGGACCTCTTTGTTTCAAAGTAGTGAAGTAAAACGGATCTCCTATATTCGGACAGCCTAAAAGAAATAGCAAGCAAATTGCCTAAAAGAACTGTATGAGGGCCCAAGATCTACATAATTACACCACCATTTTGCCTTTTTACCAAGTTCGACACAACAAGGTGAAGTCATATTGGATTGGCAAAGAATGTATCAGGGCGACAGATTGCTAGATTGGGGGCATATTTGACAGATTTAAGGCAAATTTTAATCTTCCATGTCAGAGTAGAGGTCCTTCCTGACTAGTAAACTCCTATATAATGCAATATGGAGTGGATGGCCACCACAACAAGGATAGAGATGTCTCTGGGTAACTGCATTGGAATATCAAAATGGTGGCTTTCATATTCCTCAAAGACGTGTGGTCTCCGTGGACGTGGACGATAAAATATCTTATCTTTAAGCAAACGGGCAATTCTAACTTTCTAAAAGCTTGAACGAATTCGGTGGTCTTTAAGCAAACGGGCAATTCTAAGTTTCTAAAAAGCTTGAACGAATTCGGTGGCCAACGAAATGAGAAAGTCGGGTTGAACAGAAAAACGGTGGGGGTAAACCCAACGGGGTACCTCGACGTGGGGAGCACTAGGCACGTATCCACCTCCTTCCAGAATTACAAGCCCCATGCCAACGTTATGTTGACGTTTCTGCAGAGGGGTCGGTTGGCCTCCTTCATATTCTCATCCCAATTCTCATCAGAATTTGAATAAGTTCATCTGTTATGGAGGAAACCAGAGTAGATTCTTTGCTTTTGGTCTCAAATCCAGCAGCCCAAATGGGATTCACATCTGTTATGGAGGAAAGCAGAGCAGATCCTTTGGTTTTGGCCTCAAATCCAGCAGCCCAAATTGTTCCTCAACACACACACAGGCTCAGCAGACTCTACCCCCCTCCTCGTCCTCCCAAGCATAAAAAGAAACAGAGCAATTCTGCATTAAAATCACTGGCCCCTGTTCCGCCCCGGCCTCGCGTGCTCCTTCGATCTCAATCCTTCAGGAAATTGAGTCCTCCATCATTCAAATCTCCGTCTTATCAGCCTTTAGGCCTCAAAGAGGAGGTTAGGACCAACTTTCATGTTTATTTAGAAGTAAATGCTAGGCTCAATCTTATCAATCGAATTCCTTTTTTTTTTCTTTGATGCAGGTGATTATCAACATTAGTGTGGACCGCTTCATCTCTGACGGATCTGTTCCAACAGAAAAGGCCTCTGTTCCTTTGACCTTCACCAAATTCTTGTATATCCTTCTGTTTATCCTTGCTGTTGCTATGCTTGTTTGTTTATTAGCAAAAAGCCCTCGGTACCGTTCACCTATCCCTCCAGAGTTCTCACAGATTCGATTTATTTAGAACTTGTTTAAAGAGATTTTGATACTTGTATATACTTCAAGACTAGAAAAGGATCATCGGGTAATTTCCAAACTATATTTTTCTGTACTTTTCGAATTTTAACACCGAAGTTAGATTTGGTTGCGTCTAGAGTATTGCTCACACAAAGAAAGAAAAAGAAAACGTTGCTGTATAATAAAAAGCCTGAACTCATACCAAAATAACATTTTTTAATCTATAAATTGAGGAGCCAAATGCATCAGTTTGACTTTGGCCAAAGCATATACAACTAAAGCGCAGTATGTCTTAATTTTTGGACTTTTTTGGCACCCATTTTTAATGCTTCTTGCAAGCTCTTCCATTGAGCTAGTTCCCATACACCCCAAAGAACAAAGTTTATCACATCTCATCAACTACCATGTCAATGTTGTGTCCTTCGTGTATCCTTCGGCATATGAAGAATTGGTGAAGCACATTTAAAATTCTACATGGATTATAAATTTATACATTTATGCAAAAACTAGCCAAGTATCTTCTTCAGATGAAGAATTGGGACAACAAAAGCACAAATGAAATTCTACAAGGACTCCCACAAATTTATACATTTTTGCAAAAACTAACCAGGTACCTTCTTTACTCAAAAATATTCTAGCTTTGCGAGTGTCCTTTTCTTTTTCTCGGAGTATGTAAAATTTATGATGAGACGTAATGCCCCATGTCACTACAGTTGCCTTATGAATAGTGCATCCAATGATCAGTTCATGCTTGCCAACATTCCAATTATATTATGCATTTCAATCTTTATTGTCCTGTCTACCATTCTCACTGTCACAACAAATCCACTTGGAGGAAAAGCAAAGGCCAAAAATATTTCTCTTTCTTCAAATTGACCACAACGCCTTCAGCATTTTAATGCATGCAACATTATTGCGTTCTGCGCATGCATTCTATTCTCAGCTTGTGGAAAGACGATTGAGTTTGGCGCTTCAAGAACACCTGCAGAAACTTCTACCCCCCTCTCTGCTGGAAGGCAATGCATAAAATATGCTTGGGGTCCCGCCTTCTCCATCAAAGCTTCATTCACCTGAAATGGATACATATTCCATTAAAGAGCCATGGTACGTAGGACACTAAACTTAACCTTCAAAAACAAGTGCCTAAACCTTGTGATATCTTTAACCGCATAAAGGTTAGGTACGAGTTTCCAGAACAGTCGTGGCATAAAATATAAAACACTATAAAGCAATTTGAATATTGGGTGTTGGCTCTCTTCTTTGGGCTTTGATATTTCAATAACATTGTGTTATTAAATATCAGTCAAACGATTGAAATACAATTTGATAGGATGGCTCTTATCGTAATCCTGAACTTCAAGTAAAGGAAGAGGGAAATCCATACCTGGAATCCTTTGAACTTTTCCATCCGGTACGCAGCTTCGGCTTTTTGTCCCATACTTGCCCAGACATCAGAATATACAATATCTGCATCCTTCACTGCTGTGTGAGGATCATTACTTATCTCAATCTTACTGATGTCTGAGGCTCTTGCCCTCTCAACTGTATCATGATCTGGCTCAAAACCTTGAGGGCATACACACACAAAGTGTAACGGAACAACAGCTGCAAGTCGAAGCCATGAATGTACTATATTGTTTCCATCTCCTATATAAACAACCTGCCAGAGAAACGAGTTACTTCAATAGACCAAAGAAAAGGTGGGCTTAATGTCAATAAGGAGTGCTAGAACCATTGTAGCACTAGAAGTAAATTTTGATTTAAAGGTTCATTTATGTTGAATCATGTGATTTAAGTGCAAATCCAAGTGAATCTTGTAGCTGATTATATTTCCAATCATCCAACATCAACTACCAGGTAATATTTGTTCGTCTTAGAAAAGTGGGGCATCTTAAGACCATAGTTGACTTTCAAGATGGAAAAAGAGACAGCCATTTTATGTCTCAATACTCTGTAAAGCTGCGCGATGCATCTTCTTGAGCATCAATGCTTTTACTCGAGCAATCCAATGTGTGTAGACATAGCACAGTACATCGACATTACTGGGCATCAAGGCGATAGGATAAATACCCAACCATCAAAAAGACATAATTCATATTTGATGGTCCGTTGAAGGATGCAGTAAGTCATGGAGGCCTGAAAAGCCAGAAAGACCTTACAATCTAGTACATTCATAATTTGCAAAAATGCATTTTGACAAAGGCTGACAGCGAGTACATACTCACTTCATCAAAACTAGATGCTATATAAAGATTTTATTGTGGAATACTATATCGGCGCAGTATAGTAAGTGTAGCAGCTTGAGTGATGCAAACATAGCGGCTGATTACATGGAGCATACTGATTTGACATTCTAGAGAGGCTATTGCCCTTTTCCACAAGCACAAAAGGATTGTACAGAGTTTACAAAGTCGAGCTGTATATTCAACTTTTGTGCGGTGCTAAATAATATCTTTTATAGAACATGCCTGCATTTTTAAGGTAAAAAAGACTCAGCTGTTTGCGAAGGTAATGATACTGTTGACTTACACTCAAAACGCAGATACATCAAAGTGCTTGCAGTGTGTTTAATCGGATATTTGGACAACATGGATTTGCAATGCTAGCTCTGCTCTCTATTGACAGATGCAGAGACAAAGGAAGCAGCCAAATACTGTAACTTTACTTCCCCTTTTATATGCTCGTGTTAATTTAGCAGCTCCTAATTGTGGAGGGCTGATACACTCCTTCATTCCTCAACTGTCATTCGTTAGTGGCCAGCATACTTGATCCACAAATGCTAAATGCGAAAAGACAGATTTATTGCGCAGGTGGTCTTTGATAATATGACTATTGCTAACAATATCCCAGAGGTGGTCTTTGATAGTACGTCTACTCAAGAAGTGGTAAACAGGAACATTAAATGCAAAAGGAGATGTACAGCCAGATAATATTGGAGCTATCAACAGCCTAAATCATTTCATCTACGGCAGCTTTCACATATGGAAAGTGGGTCCATGTAGATCTTGTACAAAAAAAAACAGGTTAGATATAATCTTGATGAGTGCCCTTGTAGACATGTATACTAAATGTGGAGACTTAGAAGATGCATGTGACATACTGGATAGAGTATAACACCAAGATTTCATCTCACGGACAGCCACAACAGGCTATGTACAGTATGGAAAATTTAGGGCACTCTGAAAGTATTTAATACCATGCCAGGGGAGAAATGAAACTAAAAAGCGTCATTTCAGTTATCTACACACAAGCTTGCTTTGAGATGGGATAATATTATCTACCGAGTTTCAGTTGCATGAAAGATGCTGACTGTTATATTGCATCAGTATGACATCAAAAGAATATCTTAAACAAATACAGACCAATATTTGGACAAATGGATAAGCCAAGAAATAGGTCCTTTCGTGTGAGCAAGGTAAACTTTCAGTTCTTAAATTGTCTTCCATACGATGGGCAAATCTGGTGTTTAATGCAAAAGAAATGTCTCTGAAGCAGCAAAATCTTTTACTCTGTACACATTGATTATGGGAAATGTGGCATCAATATGACGTCGCTGATTGGCGCCCAGTTCTCAAGATACATTTGCATGTTCCAGACATTTTGTCAGCAAAAGATGGCTAAAAATTTCAATATGTTGTACCCAAAAGGGATGGTAGAAGATGAGAGCTATGCTGTATATCGGAACAGATTTTGCCTTCAAAGCTAAGAAATTGTGTGTCTCAAACAAGATTATCACGGCCATGCTTAGGATATTAGTAGACGTTGCAGCATCTACCTATGCCTAAGACAAAGAAAAAGAAACAAATTGTTCCTAACCTTAACACCTTCAATACGACCGACGTGCTCCAGTATGGTCAAGGCATCGGCCATTATTTGGCAGGGGTGATTATAGTCGGTCAGACCGTTGATCACAGGAACACTAGAATAATGTGCCAAATCAAGAAGATCCTGTCATAGAACAACCACAAGGTGAGATTAAGCTTCTTTTGAACATTCTTTAGTAGCAGTTCTCACTCACACATATAAAAATCAAGGCATGACTCACCCTCATACCTGATGCGCAAACAGGCGAGCCATGATCACGTCATTGTACCTAGATAACACACGGGCAACATCAGGAACAGCTTCTCTTTTTCCTATCTGAATATCATCAGGACTTAAGTAAATAGCGTGTCCACCAAGCAGGTAAAATCCTGTTTCAAAAGAGACACGGGTTCTCATTGAAGGTTTTGTAAATATCATGGCCATAGTTTTCCCCTTAAAGGGCTGGAAACTTCGGTCACCAGACTTCAATCGGGCTTTGACCTCAATTGCCCTCTCAAGCAGCTGGATAACAGTCTCCTTTGTAAAGTCATCAATGTGTAGAAAATGTTGAGGCTGAGTTTCCTCTGCAAGAGAAGGTCTCCAAATACATTAATTGCTTTTTGTATAGAATGCCAGTATCTCAGAAACAGACACCTATAACATTGATAGAATTTTTTTCCTTCTTCCTCATGAAATTATTTTCATCTTACAACTCAACAGCACAAGGTGAAGTAAACCATACAAGTAAGTGTCCAATTCTTAATATTATATGATATGGATGCATGCATGCCTGCTCAAGCCACATAATACAAGAAAAAAAACTCTATTTATCACATTAGGTGAGCACACAACCCACAACAAAAACAAGGCATACCTTCGATCGAGATAGGAGCAACCCTGGGAGGTGCAGTGGCAGGGTTATGGCTTTTGCAACGGATACCCTTGCTTATCTTTTGACAAGATACAGTACGCCCGGGCTTGAGAAGAAGACCCAAAGATGAAGCACAGGAAAGCCGATCCGTTGAAGTGGGCATTACCAGCATGGTCGCAGAGGCCATGGTACCCCAGAAGGAGCAAAAAGAAAATAGCAACAGGGGATTCCTATTTCATGTTAAAAAACAAGGAGGTGGCATCAAAGCTCAAATCCCAAATGCATAATCACGTCCCATGCATGACTATCTTAAGACCATGGCTGGGCACATGTTGTGTTTATCTAGGCTTGAATACCGCGCACTTTATCTACTCCCGAATGCAAAGGTGCCGACCACGGCGTATATCGCTCTCGATATACGCCGCGATATACGCCTTTCCGGCGG
>JAANSK020289023.1:0-10577 GCA_011763485.2 Isoetes engelmannii
CTTGCCAGGCCAATAAGGGGGAATGATCCAGCTTTTATACGGTGGGAGCACCGTAGATAAAGTTGGGTACGTCACACATCTGCTCTTCCTGATAACACGACTGTAAGCATGACCAAGTTATTCTATAATCAGGTGATCAAAAGGTTTGGTTGCCCAGTCGAATTGGTTAGCTACAAGGGTGTAAATTTCGTCAACCACATTATTTCTGCTCTCACCCAATACCTCAAGATCCATCATAGCAAGAGCATTGCGTACCATCCACAGGGCAATATGTTGGTGGAGAGAAACAACAAGTCATTAATACATATGCTCAAGAAGATTTGTGATTCTACACGTACTAATTGGCAGGAAAAGCTGCCAACAGTCATTTGGGCATATAATACTACCTTCAAAATTGCAACTGGGCAGACTCCTTTTAAATTGCTGTATGAGCAAGAAGCAATACTTCCCTTTCAGTTCGAGCTCTCCATCCTGCAGTTTAGGCTTGCCACGACCAAGAATCCGTATGTTGCTCTCGCTAAAAGGGTATATTACTTACAGTAGTTGGATGAAGTTCGATGGGATGGGTATCTTCGTGTCCTGGCAAGGAAGCGATAACACAAGAAATGGCATGATCAGGAGTTACGCAAGAAGCTCTTCTACGTCACTGACACTGTGCTGTTGTTTGATTCAAGATACCGGGTCCACCCGGACAAGCTTAAGTTCCGTTGGCTTAGACCTTTCAGAATACTGACGAAACCATTTTCGGACATGTATCAATTAAAAGAACTTGATGGAACACCAATTCCCGCTCATGTCGATGGCTTCTGCCTCCATTCATATCATCTCTCATCTCCATCTCATCCTCCGTCTTCCATTCATTCGGTTCCATATGTTTCCTATCCCCCTTCATCCTCATCTGCTATTCTTACGGACGATGTTTCTTGGTTTTAGGTTGTTACACGATCATTTTTGCTATTCCCACACGATTTTTTCATGCACGATGTCACACACGCATTTTTCATTCCGAGTTCCCCCATGAATTCATACACGATTTTTCCTGCACGTCTTCTTATACGACCACCCCCACGATTTTTCATCCGCACCCCCTGATACAAAGCTAGCACGTGGGAGTGGTTTACAGAGATGGGGTTTGAGATAATATGGCAAAATCTATATGAGGAATACATCTGTGAGCTTTCCCAATAATATTATATAAGGGGCCATAGGGTACTTGGGAACTTTGGTTAACATACGGTTACAACAATAAAATATTATGGAGCAAAATTAGTACTACATTGTTGGGGTCGTGGAGAAACAAAAGGGGAGCATGGATAATTCGTTTGAAATGGCCTTTTTCCTAACGTCCATTCTATTTCCACCAGGGCGACATTAAAATATTCTTCCTTCCTTCCTTCCTTCCTTTAATCAAAGGTATGATTACGAATAAAATCAGTAAAGGGTCTCACCTTTTGTCAAAAAAAGGTCAACGCAATTTATAAAGCAGGGGAAGCAGTGGAGTGGGGAATCAACCGAGTTTGTTTGGAAATCACAGAGGACCAATAGCTAATCCGTTCTGCTTTTGCTGACTGCCATCTACTGCCAGCGACCGGTGTCAGGGCTCCTGCCAGCGTCAAATCTTCCTTGTAGTTGCAAAGGAAGCCGGCTGTAGAACCGTTACCATATTCTAATTTGCTTCCAGTTCTTAGTTTCCATATCCTAGTCTGGTTGAGGTGGTCTTGCTCGGTTTCTACATGTGGTGACTAAGAAGTGCGATAGGCCTGCAATCAACTACTTGTGTATTGTTTTGCCATATCCCGCTCTGTAGATGGCAGATACGTGAAAGCTTGTATCATTTTGTTGAATAAAGCTTCTGATGTTCCTGTAGTTGTTCCTGAACTTATCATCATTAAATAACTGGTTTCAAGCTGTAAAATTCTTGAGGTCATATCAATTGTATCAGAGCCAGGTCAATCAAAGAACATGTGGAATGGCCCATAACTGCTTCAATATCACTGAAAGTCAGTATCAGCAAGCCTTATCTAATGCAAGCTATATTGCCTCACAGATTGCTTTTTAGATAATTCTCCCTATTCCCGCTAACCAAGAGGACTATAATAACAAAATTGAATATTTGGCTATTCTATATCGCTTCTTACCAGATATTTATCATCAGCCACCTCTGGCAAATCAACCTCCTCTGCCAAATCATCCTCCACCTGCAAATCCTCCACCTCCGCCTAAGATATAAAAGTGGTTGGAGAAAGTGGACATGCCGACTTTTGAAGGAGGTCAAACAAAGCCAATGGGAGAAATGCTTTGAGCGAGTTCAAGCAACTGAAGAGGAGAAATTACAGGCAATGGACAGTTATCTGAAAGATCAAGTCCAAGCATGGTGGCAAGGTCGACGAGAGTGTGATCCCAAGATTAAGAGTTGGGAAAGTTTTAGAAACGTATTTGAAGCACACCACCTCCCTTCAAATTATCAGAGTGAACTTCGAAGGGCTTGGGACATTCTAAAACAAAAAGAAACTGAAAGCATTCAGTCTTATCACCAAATTTACTCATTTGGCTGCACTGTTAAGGAATGTAGATGGTAATGAAGTTCTACAAAAATATATCAGTGGGTGCAAAGATGATATATACGCTGAATTGGAGATATTAAATCCTACAACTTTAGATGGGGCTATAAGGATGGCATCTGCTGTGGAAAGGAAAATAGATCCCAAAGCTCGAAAGTTGGATCTTTGGGATGAGGATATCTCTGATCATAATGATGCGAAGAAAAGTAAGGAGAAGAACGAAAATAAGAATACTAATAGATACGGAGCAATGGAGATGGCAATGCATTCGAAAGGAAGCAAGAGGAAAGTAACCCATCTAACAATAAGAAAGAGCCTAAAAGAGGTTGCTATATACGCGGAGGAAATCACTTCATTAAAAATTGTCCTTTTGGAGAAGGGGGAATAAACAAAGCTGAGCCGCCAAAAATCCAGAAAGTTACTCAGATGCATGCAATAGATCCAATAGAGGCATCTGAACCTGTAGAGCAAATGGCCGAGATATCCAAGGCTGCTGAGGAGCGAAAGAAAGTGATCTTCCAGGATGAGGAGCGAGCCAAAGCTATAACGAAGGAAAGGAGATGGATGCAATTTGGAACTTTGCAGGGGTAACAATTGGATTGCTTAGTGACAAGCAATAAAGGAAGCTCTATGGATAAGCTGTAAAATATATGGATGTGGAATTTGGATGTGAGATCTCAAATTGCTTCATATAGCACGAGCTTATAGGAAAATTTTGTAAGATGTTCCTTCTCTGTGGAATAAAATCTTAAATTTTCTTTTGTTGTGTATATCCATGGTAGATGAGTAATTACGTTTGCAATGTTTGCAATGTAATAGGCTTGAATGTGGTATACTAGATGTGTACACCCATGGTAGATGAGTAATTACGATTGCAACGTAATAGGCTTGAACATGGTGTACTAAATGAAAATTGAATGCCTCTTTGTAGATGAGTAATTGTGTCTACAACACAATAGGTTTGAACAAGAGTGCATGATGTTGAACTTTTGAAGAGCGGCAATTGTGGTCGCAACACAATAGGCCTGACCAAAGTTGCATCTGTATCTTTGGGGATACAACGTATCCATAATTATTTGTGGATTGCGTAGGAATAAGAAATCTCTAGGATATTTATCGTGGACGATCAATCTCGAGAAGGGACGGATTGATACAAAGCTAGCACGGGGGAGTGGTTTACAAAGATGGGATTTGAGATAATATGGCAAAATCTATATGAGGAATATATCTATGAGCTTTCCCAATAATATTATATAAGGGCCCATAGGGTACTTGGGAACTTTGGTTAACATATGGTTACGACAATAAAATATTATGGTGCAAAATTAGTACTACATTGTTGGGGACATGGAGGAACAAAAGGGGAGCATGGATAATTCGTTTGAAAGGGCCTTTTTCCTGACGTCCATTCTATTTCTACAAGGGCGTGAAAGCTCCTATAATTAGTCAAAGGGTTTAATATATCTTTACCTTTAATCAAAGGTATGGTTACGAACAAAATTAGGAAAGGGTCTCACCTTTTGTCAAAAAAAGGCCAACGCAATTTATAAAGCAAGGGAAAGCAGCGGAGTGGGGACTCAACCGATCCTGTTTAAAAATCACAAAGGACCAACAGCTAATCCATTCTGCGTTTGCTGACTGCCATCCACTGCCAGCGATCTAGTGCCAGGGCTCCGGCCACCGTCAATCTTCCTTGCAGTTGCAAAGAAAGCCGGTTGTAGAACCATTACCGTATTCTGATTTGCTTCTAGTTCTTAGTTTCTATATCCTAGTCTAATTGAGGTGGTCTTGATCGGTTTCTACATGTGGTAGACTAAGAAGTCCAATAGGCCTGTATGTATAGTTTTATCATATCCCGCTCTATAGATCCGGTTGGGCGGATAAGTGAAAGCTTGTATCAATTTATTGAATAAAGCTTCTGATGTTCCTATAGTTGTTCCTAAACTTATCATTATTAAATAACTGGTTTCAAGCTGTAAAATTCTTGAGGTCATATCAACCCCCCTCCCCCCCCTTCCCGCTTTCATACACGACCACGATTTTTCACTTGCACTTCATTACACGATTCTATGCATGCTTTTTCCTCCACAAATACCATACACGATTTTTCATATACGATTTTACCCACGAGTCTCCACACCCACTTTGAGATACGACATCTTCCACGACTTTTTGCACGAAAGTTTTCACGATTTTGGTTACGATTTTTTACATGCCTATTTTACATGATCTTCCACACAATTTTCTACACGACAATATTCACGACGTGGTACATGATTTTTCCAACCCGGCTAGTTGCTGACGTCACGTCACCTCTACCACCTCACCATTTTCTTTCCCCCTTAACTTTGTTTCCTGTCACTTCTGCCACCTAGCTTGTCGTTTATTTTCATCACCATTTTCTCGATGTGTCACCAACCGCCACTTGCCACCTCAGTCGTCGCACGGACAGATGCTCTTCATGAATGCGCCCCTTCCCCCGATATAAATACCACACTTAGGGTTTTCTTATTTTCGCTCTGTTCTTGCGCCTTCTTCACACTTCCCCCTTTCTCACTCTGGTTAATCGCTGCCTCTCCTTTCGTCCACTCCTCGATCCGCTCTTTACCATGGCAAGCAACAACACTCCTCTTCCCGACCTCCCTGCGGGTTTCTTGTACAACTGCGAGTTGCAAACCCTACAAGTGCTCACTCCGACGAAACAGACCCTATTCCAAAAAGTAGGCCTCTTAGAGCTCAATCGCCTGAAATGGCCAACTTTCAGGTGGATCAGCTTCAGGAATTTGCCAAACACTACAGGGTTACAGATACACAAGTCATTTCCAAGGTTGGGGGAACCACGGTCAAGATAACGGAGGCCATCCTCATTAAACCTTCCAATCTTTGGAGGTTCCTAGCTCCCTTATTTCAGGTCAAATAGCTAAAGCAGACATCTATGCCTATGACAGTAACAATAACAATAACAGTAATAGTAAGAGTAACAATAACAATAACAGTAACAATAAGAGTTTTAACGTCCTTCTATCCCTTGAGGGCATAGGACCAGTACACGGACTAGGGAATGCGAGCTCAGCTGCCAGCATTCCAACATAATGTATGCAGTTTTCCCATGTTTATGTTCTTTTTGTGTGACTCTGATCTTGATATTTTTGGTTTATTTATAAGCTTCATCTCTCATCTATTGGAAGAATAAATTGACTGGATGCTTCCGATGACATGCAGCTTTATGGGATGAATGACCTTCTCAGATACTACTTGGAGCACATGCCTTTATATAATGACTCGCTGATGATGTTCTTATTTTGGCCGATTTCTTATTTCTACTACCTTTATGTAAGTTCTGCCAATGTAAGATTATCTGAATACCGAAAAAACTGAAACGTGCATAATTCTTCCCTTAGAATTTTATACATTGCAACTCCTTATTATATTGCAGATGACAGAAAAATTGATGATGTCCTGCTTTCAAGGCGAACCTGAGCTTGAAGAACCTCCCTGCCCACCTCGTCTGGAGAAAGATCGATGGGCAGCCCATGACGAATACGCAACTCACTAAGACCAGTTATTGTTCAGTTGTGGTAGGCTTAAATTCAAATTATTTGTATCTAAACGAATGTGTATCTTAACTATAAATAGATGTACTTAATTGCGATTACCCAAAGGTTCAATTAAAGGACATAATAATTGGGACCATGTGTTTTCTCTATGTGGGGAGATTGATTGATCAAGTCCTAGTAAGAGGGCATTTAGTGACAAAATTTTGGGGCGCAACAAACATACCTACTTCTACATGTTGCAAGAGAAGAATAGCATATTGATGTAATTGTATTATTTGCAATAATGATCTATCCATGATGGGCATGATTAGTGGCCATCATGGGCTGATAGGTTGTCATGGAAGGAAAAAGTTCAATTAAAAGTTTCTTAATTTTATTCCTGGAAATCTTTGGCTTAGAGACAAAATAACCATTTAGCGATGTGTGTAGCAATGTCTAGGCCATGTGTGTGCAACGTCTATCGGCGTGATCAAGACATCGTTGGAGACACGTCACGCGCGACGTGGTCTAGACGTGCCAGGTGACATCTAAGGATGTGACCCAGACGTGGCAAGTAGTTATCATTGGCCTGGCATGAAGAAGGACATCCACCAACTATTATCGGCAATGCCAAGTATGTCAGCAGACAAAGGCGAAGCAACTCTATATTCCAGGTTTGCTAGAACCTTTGGAAGTCCCATATACAAAAATGGAAGGTTGTTAGTATGGACTTCATCACAAGACTTCCTTGAACACAAAGAGGCTTCGACACCTTAATGTTGTTCAAGAGGTTTTGAAGCATAAGAAACAAATCTGGTTTCTTTACCACGCCATCAAATCCAATTGAGTACCTTGCTGCATTTTTATTAAAAAAACAATCCTCACGAGACAATTGAAGTTGAAGAACCACAACTAGAACCATTGTTAAAAGTCAACTTGCAAGTCAATACTGACGTTGCTAATTTGGGAACTCATGCAAATAAAGGCTAAAAGATTGCGTTGTCATTCAATACTATGTTTGTCATCTTGTTTGTTATCTTATCTTATTTTGTACTATGCCACTAACACATTATTGTCGTTTTTCCCTTTTGGAGAGTGATAAGGCAATTCTAACACATATGTCGAGGTAGCCAACCTACCATAACTATCTAAAGATACCGGTATATAGGGACTAGTTTCGGCCATCCATTCTCACATGGAGGGCTGACAAGGATACGCTTGCGATCATGTAGCAACTTCCATTTATGTCTTACAAATAGCAACTCACTCAAAAAGACAACAAGCTCTTTTGAATATTCCAAATCGGTAGCTCAAAGTTCATTGAATATTGATTGAGCATTTCAAATGATGTTCAAAAGTAGTTTGACAGGACCATTTCGATTGATTGGGCATCACAACATAGCAATTTTTCCATCATGTAAGCATTGTCGATGTCTAAGACAAAGAGATGTGCTTTCAGTAGTGGCAATTGTCTATTAGATCTTTAATCATTTTGACCAGTTCAACTTAGTGTTGGAGCCAATTTATAGTTGAATTCATGGTGTTACCATGAGGAAATAAAAACTAATTTGACAGTTTAGGTTAAGCTCACACCAACTTGAGGTTGAAGAGGGAAGAAAATATGGAATATACCACATGAGCTAAGATTTTGCCCGTGCTGCAGAGCAGCTGTAGTTGAAGATGAATACAATGCTTTCTTAGTGTGTTCGACATTTGATCACGTATGACAGAGGTATGGTATTGACAATTGCTCTTGGCAAGAGTTTTATGGATTTATCAGCACAACGCATTGGTAGCTACCTACAGGATTATTGGAGTTATAGAAAAAGAAACATTTCAATTTGCAATTGCGATTGATGATTTGGAGGCACATATGATGCCATGAATTTTTCTTGATGTATTGTTCCACCGATAGGCCTTGGGCCAGGGTGCAAATTTTTTTTAGGCTCAAACAAATAATTTGCTGTCGATATAAAATATGTACCGAATATATAGTATATAAATAGGATACATATGTACCGGATTTTATATTAAACTATGTGTTTTCCTACCGGAATTTTGCCGACATCCAAAAAAGCATAGATCATATTTTTTAAAAAAGATTCGGATTTTTAGGAGACTAACTCCATATTTTTCGCAGCCTGCCTTGGGCCTGAACGGCATGATCCTTTAAATAAATAAGTAAATAAATAAATACCCATAGATGTGTGTAAGGATATGAAGAAGAACAAAAGAACCTTTAATATCCCATAAAGACCAACCGAGCCCTCCTCCCAATCATCTTACGTTAATGCACCATGGTAGGCTTAAGTTAATGCACCATGGTAGGCTTAAATTCAAAATTATTTGTATCTAAATAAATGTGTGTCTTAAGTATAAATAGATGTACTTAACTGTGATTACCCACAGGTTCAATCAAATGACATAACAATTGGGACCATGTGTTTTCTCTTTGTGGGGAGATTGATTGATTAAGTCCTAGTAAGAGGGCATTCAATGACGAAATTTTGTGGCGCAAAAAACAAAACTACTTCTACATGCAACAATGTTAAATTAAATTCCCCCTAAAACCACCTTTGGTTTGGGTGCATATTCACACGGGGGGTGACTTTGGGCAACGAGAGCTGTTGGATGGGCATATTCACGACTTATGCCTTGATTTGGACCGTAGATAGCAATCCTCGTTTGTGGGGTATGCTTGTACAAGTTTTTTTATACTATATAATGAAACTTGCAAAATACTATAAGGTTTACGACAATGTACTAAATAGTGTTGATTTCATACAAATATTATACAGTTTTGGAGGTTATAAAAGGGGCTCTCGCTGCCCTATGTCATCCCCCGTGTGAATATGCACCCAAACCAAAGGGGGTTTTTGGGGGAATTTAATTTAACATTGTTGGATGTAATGGTTTGTGTTAACTTAAAATTTTTTTGGCCCCTTCGGGGCCTTGGGGATGGTCAACATAACAACGAGAAACAAGATATAGCAATTGAAAGACAATTGTAAGACAATTGTTGTTATGCACCACATAGTCAAGCTATAGGATGTCTTTTGCTTCTTTCCTTTTCCAAAAAATCTTCGCAAAAGTACCATAGGCATTGTAATTAGATAACTCCAAAGCCATACGCATTGTATCTAGATATTGACTAATAATTCTAAAAAATTTTAGAGATAAATTTGTAAAATAGCGTGGCTCCATTGCAGGGCTTCAAGGCAGTCCTGTTGCAAACTCTGCAGTCCTGTTACAAACTTTGCAGCTGAACAACTGCCTATTATGGTCTATCACAAAGCTTGGATGAACGGCAAGGATTTCTTAAAGTTACATCATACATCTTAGGCCAACTCAAAGAAAAAAAAAACTTCGGTTTGAGAAATAGATAAACAAATATAATCCAACATCACCATATGATATTATTCACAATCTGATATGCCTGAAGAAGGCACTTTTTTTTTATCCAAAGATAGCTTTAAGATCCAAAAGCATCTTGTCACAAAAATAAGATGTCCTAAAGCCTTTTAAGATCCAAAAGCATCTTGTCACATAAATAAGATGTCCTAAAGCCTTGATGCTTAGAATATATGCTATCTGTAAGTAGAGCAAGTAAATACAAGAAAAGAAGCTAGCAAAATAAGTTAAACATAGAAAAACAATTATACTTATTAAGGTTCACTGAGTTGCAGAGACGCTTACTTAGATGTTGCTTCCAGATGCTGCTTCCATAGCTGTGGGCTTTATCTGCTGCATTTTATGCATGAAACCGCTCCACTACCCTTTGATTGCATATGGAATATGCGGCACAAGAACTTCACGAGAATAATTATGTCCCGGTATAATGATGGATTATAGCACATCATTAACTTTCCTATAAATAGGGCCTCATTTGTGCATGCCAACACCCAGAGAATTTGCTCCTCCCAACAAGGCAATTTTGCAGCTACACCTAGGTGCTAGCAGTCATCCAAGGTACAGTTTCCTTCAAATTTGCTATGGCTCCACAATCTTTTGTCAATTGGTACAGCGCCACTGCTCATGTCAGGGAAGTTCCCATAGATCAAGTTTTCCAAGTGTTCCAGCAGACCTTTGACCTAGAAGCCACTGTGTCTGCCACACCCTATTACCATGATATCATGGCTGAATTTAATGTTAGGGTACAACCCCATGCCAGAGTTGTACATCCTTATGATGGTCTTTGGGTACCAAAGACCAAGCTGGCTGAAACCTTGCCAGAAGTTCCCAATGTCATGAAGACACTACAAAACAGAGCCAACCGTATGCCTTATTACATGACCATGAACAGTAAGGGTGTCAAATACTTCACCCTAACCGCTGCTTAGCCATCTTCCGCAGTTATAAATCTGAGAATGTCATCGGCCAATCTCCAATCCAAGGGGGGTTCGCCTTGAAATGCCGTATGAACCATCTGAGTTATAAGGAATGGGTTATTTTGGAGTGTTTTCGTACGAAAATATACGGA
>JAANSK020289034.1:0-10576 GCA_011763485.2 Isoetes engelmannii
CCGCCCAATTTGAAAAGCCTGAGGAGTTTAGTGTTCCAGCAATATGGCTTCAAAACATGACTTTTCAACTTATGTTTTTTTTTTTTTTTTAAATATTGAGGATGTTAGAGTTCCAGAAACATGGCTTTAAAACATGACTTTTCAACTTATGTTTTTTATCTCACATTTGAAGACCTTCTGAACTGGGTTTTTTGCACAGCTTTTGGACCTATACTGGAATGGAGAGGTTGTGGCTCGTGGTTTCCCTAGGGGTTCAGCCCTATGTCATTTCAAGGGAATTCCGGATGGCATGCTTAGTGTGGGCGTGCAGGAGGTTCTATCGCCGGAAGTGGCACTTCCATGGCCTACCGCTGATGCAAATACTCTTGGGAAGGCCAAAGGATCTTTTGTGGTTTGGTGCAGAAAGGATGTTCGCGAGCCAGGAGCAGAGGAGACACCCTTGGCGTCGGAGAAGAGATGCACGGGGGACAACCCCCAAGGGGAAGAAGCAGGTGCAGGCAATGATGCACCACTATTGAGTGCAATTGAGCATCAATATATTCCCGGGCCAGGTGGAACTGCTGGGAAGCAGCTTACTAGATACACTCTCATCGACGAGGCATGTGAGATTTGGCACTCTTGCGATGCAGTCTTGGTTGGCAAGGGTTTCATATCCTTCGTCGACCCAGAGGATGCGGTGTATGACCAGTACCTGGGCATAACAATAGGATGACCATCCTGCATCAAACTGCACCTAAAGCTATACCACTTGCATCAAGACATAACAAGTAAGGTAGCCCAAACTTTGGCAAACGCAGAATGGGAGGATTAACCATGACATCCTTTAGCACTTGAAAAGTGAATTGATGAGTATGATTTTATTGGAAAAGAGCATCTTTGTGAAGCAACAAATAAAGATTTGAAGCTAAACGAGCAAAATTTTGTACAAACTTCCTATAATAACTGCATAAGTCCAGAAAGGAACGTAATGCAGCAACTGAAGTAGGTACTGGCCAATCCACAATTGCTTGTACCTTCCTGGGATCCACTTTAAGACCCTCAGCGCAAACAATATGACCCAAATATTCAATTTTCAATTGGAAAAAAACACTTTTCTTAAGACTAAGAGTAATAGACTCCTACCTTAGTTGACGAAAGACCTCTTGCAAATGCAAATAATGGTCCTCCTCGGACTTACTGAAAACTAGCATGTCATCAAAGAAAACCACGACATATGCACCATGCGCATCTTTAAATATACGCCCCATTAGCTTCGCAAAAGAAGCTGGCGCATTCGTAAGTCCAAATGGCATGACTAAAAACTCATAATGTCCAAAAGTTGTCCGAAACGCAGTCCTATGAACATCTTCGGGCGCAACCTTAAGTTGCCAATATCCGGACTTAAGATCAAGACGACTAAAAACTGAGGCACCTTCGAGTTGATCAAACAAATCATCCGCCCTTGGAATGGGGAACTTATTTTTTATGGTGATCTTATTCAAAGCGCAATAATCGATACACATGCGCCAGGAACCATCTTTTTTCTTGACCAACAAGACTGGAGCACCAAAAGGTGAAGAACTATGGCGGATCAATCCAACTCAAATTAACTCATCAAGTTGGCGCCTAATCTCCTCTTGTTGGCCATGCATTCTCCGATAAGGAGCTTGATTAAGAGGTACTTTCCCAGGAAGAAGGTCAATCCTGTGGTCCTTGGCATGTTGGGGAGGCAAAGTTTGGGGAATGTCAGTTGAAAAGAAATCATCATGATATTACAAACAAAAACAGTTTGACGCTCATTCAAGGAAGAGGGACTAGACTTAGGACGCTCAACCTCCCAATACACAAAATGAGATTTCATTGCCAAACATTTAAACTATAGAACTATTGAATGGGCTAGAATAAAATTTCTAGGCAACTTTAAAGGGCTTACTCCCGCTAGCCAAGGCTAACCCAGAGGTTCTATTAACCCAATCAACTAAAGGATTAAACCCTTAACACCCATTCCCTAGTGACAACGGAAGCATCTAATTGAGAGATCACCAAAGGCACACTAGAGAGACTGTCTTGGAAGATGTTTTGGATATAAGAGATAACTTAGCAAACCCAAAACACAAATCTTCCATTGAGCCATGGAAAGAAAAATTGTACGTTGCTTCTTCCATCAGAACCCCATTCTCATGCCACTCCTTGTCCCATTGTCCTTTAGAATATACATATTGATGTGATATGTCTGAAAGGGAACATCTAAGAAACCATGAATTTCTCTGGTGTGGGAAGATAGTCCAAAAATTGGAACAATCAACATGTGCAACACATTAAGCATGGACGTTTTGGGTGTACTTCATAAACCATTAAACAAAAAAAACCATACGGTATAAAGTAGTACAACCATTATGTGTAATTGACATGTGCTCTTATTGGCTTTTAATGCAATAAAAGCCCCCCTTTGCCACGAACGGAGACACGTGCCCTTATTGCCTTTTGAGGCAACAAAGGTCCCCTTTTGTTGACGACATTTTCTTGCATTAACTCATAACTTTTATATTTATCTTTATGTCATGACTCTTTCATGGAATACTTGTACTAGAGGTACCTTGATGTCTTCTAAATAAATCATGACGTAGGGTTGTCTATGGCCAAGGCTACAAGAGCATAATAGTCTATCCGTGGCCTTTCCTACTCTACAGCGACATCCAAAACGTACCTTAAGTAAGAGTATTATCTTCTTAAAGATATCTCCGTAAGGTCGTGAACCAAGGGACATATTTTAAGTACTTTATAAGACAAAAATCTCATGACTTTATATCCATAGCTCCATGCTTGCCAAGGTCAGAACCCAAGCTACAAAGCATAGTGTAGAACACAAATTGCGATCCTCCAAACTGTGAGCACCAGTTTGCCCATCAAAACCTAATGCTCTGATACCACTGAAATGAACACGTGACGTGGCAAGCTATCTCTCCACCCAACCACGAGCTCACAACCAAAGCACAACTGTTCTTGAGCTCTCCTCCAAGCAACTATATAGCTTGCCACCCTTTGCCACTAAAGGAACATATCCCCCTTTGCCACCCTTTGGACGTCTTTAGTATATATCATTATCTTGGCGAAGCTCCATAGCTCTGCAGCTCTATCGTCATGGAGCTAAAGTCATAGCTCTACTCTCCATCGGGTCAAGCAAATACAAAAACAAGAAACAGGGTGCAGATTTCTGCCACCAGAAATCTCATGTTGTGGAAATGAAGTTTTGGTTGTTCTAAGGCAAAGGCATTGGCATCTTGTTGGGGTTCGATTTCCCAAGCTTTGTTGTGTTGGAAGGTTGGCCTGTATCAGGCATGAAACATTGACTTGCATAACGACCATTGGCTTTGTTTTTTTTATGCCCCCTTATAAACAGGGGCAAAATGGGGTCGTTTGACCCATCTTGACTTTACAAAGGACCATAGGGCTTCTCATGGAATATTCTGGGGGATATGACATGATCTAATGGCGCATAAAAATTTCAATACACACCCCACAATACAATAATACAATAGATACACAGATACACAGATTGAATTAATACAATAATACACAGATACACAGATTGAATTAATGATACCAACTGGTTGTGGTTTGGGTTCATGCAGAGCCCATTCCACAAATCAGTTGAAAATGCCGGAAACCAGTACCTCGACAAAGGCCGAATCTTTGTGGGTCAGAGATGGAAGGTTCAAAGATGAGGCAATGAGTTTTCTCCTTCCACATAGCCGGTTCTCGCGGCACTGTAAGTTGAGTTCGATTTGCACTATGGAACTCGAAGTGCTTTTTCAGAAGGATTTTGTTGGTCCATGTTTAGAGCTGCAATGCATAATGGACCAGGTATGCTGCTTCTTTTGGCTAGCTAAACCTCTTTTGTTTTTTTTTTTTTTTTTGTGAAATTTGAAGTATGTGCAATGATCATTCAGTTAGCCGCGCTGGCTAGTTTTGGAAGATATGCCTCTGTGTATCAAATTTAAAACAACCATTGCTGGAAAGCATGACCTGGGCATTTTGGATTTGATTCTTGACCAAAGGACGAATAATGCACAAATTGAGCAGGAACAGCCTTCCCGGAGGATGAGCTACACAAATTAAGTTATGTGCAAAAGACCACTTTCAGGCCTGAAGGAAGCAATCAGGGCATACAAGACATGGGATCAAGGACACTGTACTTGGGACCTGCAGAGGTTGGGAAGAGCACTTGACCCATGTGATAAAATAGGAGAGCAAGACTGTATTGGGAGTAGTATTTGCATTCTGCAATATTGTAGAAAGAATAAGAGCCTTCAATATGCCAAGCATGTGCAGCTGCACGTTTGTAACAACGGGATGGAAAGTCACAAATCCCTGGGAAATTATATTGTGACTATGTTCATGGCATGTGGTAGCATCTTCGATGCCCAGATGGCATTCAATAAGTTGCTTTATAAAGATGAACACTGCTGGACTTCTCTCATGCAAGGGTATATTCAATGTGGGCAATCAAAACATGCACTCAGCTTATATCAGGAAATGCAAAAAGACACTCTATGTCCTAGTATTTATACACTCACAGCTTTATTGCAAGCATGTGGTAATGAAAAAGACATGGAGACTGGTAAGCAAATACATATGGAGATAGGCGATAAAGGGTTTGAATTAGATGCTTTTGTTGGCAGCACCTTGGTTGACATGTATTGCAAATGTGGTTCACTTCTGGAAGCAAGACAAGTCTTTGACAAACTACCAGTTAGGAATGTTGTATCTTGGACAGTGTTAATTAATGGGTATGCCAGACATTCATTTGAGCATGAGGCATTGAAATGCTTTGATCAAATGCAACTTGAGGACATTTCTCCGAATGCCGTGACATTTGTGTGCAGCTTGAAAGTTTGTAGTAGCATAGGAGCCATAGAGAAGGGGCGAGAAATACACACGGGAATTGTACAGATGGGTTTGGCGCCAAATCTTACTGTTGGAAACATGTTAATTGACATGTATGTCAAAAGAAGCTCACTATCAGAGGCAGAAGGTGTCTTTGATACCCTTCCAGTCAGGAATGTTGTGACTTGGACCACGTTAATTAATGGCTATGTTGAATATGGATCGGCGTGGGAAGCTCTGAAATGCTTTGAGCAGATGCAGCAAGAGGGCATTCCCCCTAATGCTACTACATTTGCGTGTAGCTTGAAAGCTTGTGGTAGCATAGCAGCAATTGACGGGGGCCAAGAAATATACATGCATGTAGAAATTCCACTTTGTGTGTCGAATGGAAGTCAATTTGAAGATAAGGAAGGTGCTGAGTATCCTGAAATAGAGGATCCAAATAAAGGTTGCGTCATCTTAAAAGCTCTAGAAAAAGGCAGGAAAGTGCACATTGAAGTCGTTAAGAAAGGACTTGATACTGATAATTTTGTTGGGAATGCTTTGATTGACATGTATGTGAAGTGTGGGGAATTAACAGAAGCATATAAAGTTTTCAAGAGGCTGCCAATTCCGGATGTTGTGTCATGGAACACTTTAATTACAGGATATACTGACTATGGACTTGGTGAAAAAGCACTTGAACTTTTCAAGGAGATGCAATTAGTGGGCATGTCATTAAATGCCATTACATTTATCTGCAGTTTGAAGGCCTGTGGAAAAGTGGGATCCCTACTCATGGGTCGAGAAATACACACTTATATTATAGAGGAAGGATTTCAAACAGAGATCCAAGTTGTCAATACTTTGATAGATATGTACATCAAATGTGGTTCACTCACTGAGGCACGGGAAGTTTTTGGCAAGCTACCAGTTCGAGATGTTGTATCATGGAATGTGCTAATTGCAGGGTATACAGAAAGCGGATTCGGTGATCAAGCACTACAATGTTTTGAAGAAATGCACCTGGAATGTATATCCCCGAACACTATTACATTTGTCAGTAGTCTTAAAGCGTGTGGCAGCTTGGCAGACATAGGAAGGGGCCGACATTTACATGTGGAGCTTACAGCACAAGGATTTGTGGAAGATCTTTTTGTTGGGAATGCTTTAATAGACATGTATGTGAAGACTGGTTTTTTTGTAGAGTCAAGAGAAGCCTTTAATAAACTACCATTTCGAGACATTGTATCGTGGAATGTGCTGATGGCAGGGTATGGTGAAGATGCACTTGCTGAGGAGGTGCTGAAATGTTTGGAGCAGATTCAGCTTGAGGGCATTTCTCCGAACACTGCAACATTTGTGTGTTGTTTGAAAGCCTGTGGCAGTCTAGGAAACATGGCAAAGACCAGATCTTTTCACTCTCAAATTGCATGCAATGGTTTGGATACGGACTTGCCTTTTGGTAAGATTTTGATTGGTACATATGCTAGATGTGGTTCCCTTCAAGAGGCAAAGGAAGTTTTTGATAGACTGCCTACTCGAGATGTTGGAGCCTGGAATGCAATTATTGTAGGATATGTTGAAATTGGGCATGGGCTGGAAGCACTAACATGTTTAAAACAGATGGAGCTTGATGCAACACCTCCGAATGCTGAGACATTTGCTTACAGCTTGAAAGCTTGTGGCAGCATAGGAGCTATAAATAAGGGGCGAGAAATACAGAATAAAATTGTACAACATGGATTTGAAAGTGATAGCTTTGTCAAAGGTGCCTTGATAGATATGTTTCTTAAGTGTGGATCGCTTAGAGAGGCACGTGAAGTTTTTGACAAGATGCCTATTCCTGATGCTGTGGCTTGGACTGCATTGATAGGGGCATATGTTGAGCATGAATTGAGTGAGGAAGCACTAGTTTGTTTTGAGAAAATGCAATTGGAAGGTTTACGCCCAGATGCTGTAACATTTGTCTGCAGCTTGAGGGCTTGTGCCCATGTAGGAGACATGTGTAAGGGCAGGGAGATACATGTAATGGCTGCCGAAAAAGGATTGGCAAAGGATGTTTTTGTTGGCACGACCCTCGTGGATATGTACATCAAAGGTGGATTAATTATAGAGGCACAAGAAGTCTTTGACAGTCTGCTTGTTCGCAATGTGGTGACATGGAATGCACTTCTTGCAGGATATGCTGAAAATGAACTTGGGCTGGAAGTGCTGCAAGGCTATGAGCAGATGGAACTGGAAGGAGTATATCCAGATGCTGTCACATTTGGTTGCCGGCTAAGAGCTTGTGGCAGCATACTAGCTCTGGACAGAGGCCGGCAAATACATGCCGAAATATGCCAAAAAGGATATGAAGGAGATAGTTTTGTTGCAAACACATTGCTAGATATGTATGCCAAATGTGGTGCACTTGCAGATGCATGCCAAGTATTTGACAAGATTAAATCAAAAAGTATGATAACTTGGACTGCAATGATTCGAGGGTATGGCATAAACCATGAAGGCGAAATGGCTGTATGCTGTTTTGAGGACATGCAAAAACAGGGTGTAAAGCCAGACACTATTACATTCATATGTCTGCTGACAGCTTGTGGCCGTTCCAATCTAGTGCATAAAGGTTGGCATTATTTCAAGACAATGAGGTACAAACATAATATTACACCAGTGATGGATCACTACTTGTGTATGGCTGACCTCTTTGCACGATCAGGGTGCTTATACGAGGCACATAAGTTGCTTGAAGCTATGCCATGCCCTTCATCTGAAGAAGCATGGAGAGCATTGCTTAGTGCCTGCAGGAGTTATGGAGACGCAGAAGTGGGATTGAGATGCTTTCAGCAGCTAATCAAGGTGAATCCAGCAAATTCTTCTTCTTATGTGCTTATGGCAAATATTTACGCAAATGATGGTAACTGGAATGATGCCATTACAATGGATGAGCTAGATGCTTTCAGCAGCTGGTCAATGTAAGTTGTTCTTGATTATTTAAACTTAAGAAGATTCAGTACAATAGAGGATGAAAAAGTAATGAAAGATTCATGACGAAATTGAGTTTGCTTGGAAATTTTGAGCACCGATCAAAGGGTATTATAGGCATTATGGTAGGTCATTTTAGATAGGCATGTCCGTCACTTACAAGAACTACTATTGTCATTTACCTTGAGCTATGTAGCCCATTTGCATTGCATCATAGCAATATGTTGAATACTTTCTGCAAGTGCATCAGCATTTTATTGGGAACACTTAATCTAAATACAAATGAGACAGGGACCATTTAAGTCAAATACAAATGAGACACTGCATATGGGTTTAAATTTGTGAATACGTTCAGGACTTGACAGAGGAACACTAACACTATGTCTGTCTTCTTTAATATAGCCCAGAAAAGGTGAACTTGTGTCCGAGACCAAAGAGAGTGGTCCTTGATGGATGGTGGCCCTCTCACTTGGTTAAGGTTTGAGGCTGTTGTCCCACTTGGTTAGGTTCGATTCCATGAAAACCCCATGAAATCAAAGAGAGTGGTCGTGCATAATAAAAGAATTCAAAGTGGCAAATACAGATACAAAAGATAGTCCCATAACATGGTAGACATTGATGGATTTACTTCTAATGCATGGAGTGACGATAACTGCAGAAATTATGGAGCTCAAGAATAACAATATCATCATCATCAGACATTGATGAATTTACTTCTAATGCATGGAATGACAATAATTGCAGAAACTATGGAGCTCAAGAATAAGAATATCGTCGTACCTATACGACAAAGAATGTAGCTTCACCAAGCACATGCATTGGAAGATCAACGTTGAAATAAGACTATTCTTTGCATGTCAATTCAAGACGCCATCTCTTATAGATGCTAATCCAACTTTCACATACTACGGCATAAGAACTTTAGTTTGACGACAAAATAAGTAGGCCCTATGTTTAAATATCAGCTTGAATGTATAGAACAATAACAGAGGTTCCATGGGGATTTGATTGAATGTACAAATGACAATATCTAAAACTATAGACCATCCCCCTAAGAAAATTGAATCAGTTGATATAAAGAAAACAGAAGCAAAAAACATACATCCAAAAGAAAAAATAATCACGTTAGTTCGCTAGTTGTATTGGTCAAAGCATCCTTATTAGGAGATTGAGTTATTTTGATATTTCATATTTCGAAACCTTATGAGCAAAATAATTTCCTAATTCAATGACCATAATCGAAATGAGAAGTGCCCAGAGGCCGTAACATACACTCTGGGCCATAGGATCGATGGGTCCGTCAACCGATGTAGTCTAGGGCGAATATATGGCACAGAGATACCACATTTTACAGACTGGTGGAAAAACAATTAGGCTTCCTTTGGCTCTATGACCAAATATCACTAAGTAAGTCGCCAATTTTAGTGCTTTTATATGTTTAATCCCCTGATTAACATTGAACCCTGATTTGCTTCTTAGTAATGACAACGGAATTACATGGAGGTCTTCTACCGTGCAACTTAAAGTACTATCTATTGTGAATCTAGACGTATTATTCTGTTGATTTACTTTTTTAATAGCCAATACTTCTAATACTCGTTTCATTGTGTAGTTGGTTATCGCATTAGTTTTATACATTGAAGGTCTTCAGATCGAACTTCGATGCATAAAGTTTCAAGCACACCCAACATTTCATGAAATCGTAAGGTTTCAAGCACATTACTTTTCCTCATACTTGTCATTTATTCCCAAAATTTCCCATACTTGTTAGTTACTTCCAAAATATGGGTGGCCTATTAATACCCACCAAGTCAATTCAATGGTCACAGCAAGTTAAAAACTGAGAATACATCAAGACAAAACTAAACCTAGTAGTTCACTCACCTTGTATCATTGCTATTATTTTAATTTTAGGTGAAAAAGTTCTTCCAAAAAAAAAAATATATATATATATATATATATACCCTAAATGGTTCAAAACTAGTTTATACCCTAAATGACCTGCATATGACCTAGGAACCAAGAGAATATGCTCAATCCCACCATCAAATGAGGGTTGCCCCTTCGGGCAACCCCCTAGTTGGGATGCCACATCGCCTTGGTAGAAAACTTTGGTGATAGGGGCAAGTCCATTGCTGACAAGTAAGGAAGGTTTAGATAGCTTGGTAAACCCTGCAAATGGAAACAAGCTTGCTTTTGATAACTTTCCAAGAGTAGTTGGCAGGTTCTTCCATGCGTATGCGACCAGAAGTTTCTCATATGCCTTTTGTAGGTGAGGTGGTGCAAGCACTGAAGCTGTTCTATAATGATTCAGATGCAAGTGATAGAACTGGGAAGAAGAACACGCAAAAATACAAAAGGTTTTGCATGCGTAGGTAGAAATTTCCAGTGCCAGGTTGCGCAGCCGGGTCAGGGTGCCGCACGCCATGGTTGGGTGGCACAAGGCTGCAAGCCGGATGCTGAAGGATGTCGAAGGTAAAAAATTGGCCACCAAGGATGCTGAAGATGCAATTTCGGCGATTTGGAGCAGAGTCCCCTTCAACCACATTGGAATCACCAGAGTCGCATAGCCAGAAACAAAGGGAAAATAGGCATAACCGAAACAAAGGTAGAGCCGAAGCAAAATAGGCATAGCCAGGACAAAGGCATAGCCGATTGAAGAGCCAAAAAATAAAGGGTGAGGATAATATTACCCTGGTTTGGGTGATCCTGGAGGTGTTTTTACCGGCCTCCGGGATCACCCCCAATTTTC
>JAANSK020289045.1:0-20135 GCA_011763485.2 Isoetes engelmannii
GTTGCCACAAACTCCAAGCATCTGAAAGCAGAGCTTCCTTCTCGAGTCGATTCTACAGCATGCAGGATTGTGGGAGAGCTGCTTGCTGAGAGAGCAAAGGAGACAGATTGCTACACAGTAGTATGCACACCCAGAAGAGGCGAAAAGGTAGTAGGCAAATTGGCTGAAGTACTTAGTTCACTTGCCAATAACGGCATTAGTATCTATCACACTGAGAAGGGTATTATGTTGTCTAGATAAGGTGAGAATAGTACTCCATTGTTATACTAATTTTTCTTGCCATGCAATAGATTTCACTTAGTTTTCTATCTAGACATTTAAAGTGTTTGGTTCAGGGTTATCATATCTTGAAATGTCATTAATGCCTCGTAATTCTTGTAGATAATCAAATGACATTTCCGGATATCAAATTACAGATTCTACAATTTTGGAAGAATATTTTAATACCCTACGCAGTTTATACGTGATATATCATTTTATTATGATTGGTAAGAACTAATTTCTTAACTGTTTGGCAAGGCCCATCCAATGACTATTCTGGCACAACTCTTTTATGTATTTATCTGGTACATCTTTGCCATATGATTAGAAATAGCCAGTGTATGGACTTTTGAATGGAACAAGCAAACCTATGTTGGAAAATTGTGTACCTGACTGATGGTGCAAGTGTGTCAATATATTTGTCACTTTTGAAACAGTTTTAACATTTTCCATTCTTTTTCATGTTGATCTTGTGTACTGATACTATTAATATTTTTGTTTTGGGTTTTATTACGCTGTCTACTTGTGAACACCATGTCGATGTTGCTGCTGTACGATTTGTACCAGGTATGCTCAGCTTACATTACAGCTCTTTCATATGAAGATCTTTGCACCCCATATATACGCTTAATTACCTGCATAGTAGAATGTATATCCCACCAGTAGATGCCAATTCATGAAAAGATGGGCATGGAAGCTTGCTTAGTCAGTTATTATACATCCCATTGTTGGAGATACATTCTCAACAATTTGTACCATCATATAGGGTTAGAGTGTTCATGAGCAGAAAGTTATAAATGTCATAGGCTAAGACGATATATTCTATTATTCCAATTGGGTTCCTGAAATAGACATGGTAGCAATGCTGTCTTTGCTTTCTAGGTCAAGATATAAAGTTGTAATGACAACAAAAGGGTACTTAATCCATGGCTCTCCTATGCGTCCCTTCTGTTATAGAAATTCTTTGTATGATCCGTTGTAATGATTAGTATGCATATTCGTGATGCTGATGGAAAGATTTTATTAATTTTCAGCTTTTGTGCCAACTCTTAAGATGAAGTGATTTTTGGGATCTATATATGCTTTTATGACGGCAAGTTCCAAGTGAGAACAGAACTAGAACATGCAGGCGTGCATATGGATGCTGCAAATGATAGCATCTGGCAGCATATCATCCGAGGTCATTGTATGTAAGATGTTAATAATGACCAATGTTGATAAGGGTGATGTCAACAGCTGCGAACCGAAGAGATTCAAGTGATGCTAATTCTCCAACAAACTCTAAAAATTAAAAGGACAACAATGATTGCTTTCTGTTTCTGAAAGAATACAAGGGAAGATTTTCAGTAGGAGGATTTAATTGGCTAGCCGAACCTGACATAGGAATTCAGTTTGCAAATTTTTTCCCTTGCCAATTTGGAGTTGCGTTCCATCATTAAGACAAATTTGGTCGAGAAATATTTCACGAAGGTTCCATGTAGATATTATGCTTAGATGGGAATGATGGTTCTCTGTAAAATGTGAAAAACCAACTGTTGGAATGGATTCATACACTATGTAGACAAGTGAAAAAGTATTTTATGACATTACAAAGTGCATAAATTTTTTTGACAACCTAACATTTTGTTGATTCTCCCCCGGTGAGTTTTCCATAGCTCCACTGATTCCACGTAAATTCCAATTGCATATTTCATATTAGCAGATTAATCCACTGATTTCTCCTTTTTTATTAGCTCTGGTTTTAGATCATTTTTATTTGCTATTAGCAGATTAATTATAGTTCCCACTCCTTTTCCATTAGCTCTGGTTTCATTTTACCTCTGGTTTTGAGTTAGTATGTTTGCAAGTGGCCAATGCACTCATGGTAAATTCAAAACCATGTTTTAAAATTATAAGTTCCCATAAAAAACTTGAAAGTTTGGAACTTAAAATCCTCATGTCTGAAATCAAGTTTTAATCTTACCGCCCTCACAAGAAAAGTTGGTCATTCTCGAAGCATGGATTGTCGAAGATGCTAAGCTTTCCTTAGAAAACTTAAAAGTCTAGAACTTAAAATCCTCATGTCTGAAACCAAGTTTTAATAGTTTTAATCTTGAGAATTTCGTATGTCCACACTGTCTATCTTTTGCAAATTGTGTGCTAAGCTTTCCTTAGAAAACTTAAAAGTCTAGGAACTTAAAATCCTCATGTCTGAAACCAAGTTTTAATCTTGAGAATTCCGTATTTCCACACTGTCTATCTTTTGCAAATTGTGGTTGCTCGACAACTTTGTCAAGCGATCAAATACTTTGTATATGTGTGTTCAACAATAACAACAATCACATGAAACTACTTTCTAGGGACCATATGTGTATGACTTACCCCTCAAGAGTCTCTTGGGATTTCATATTAGCATGTTATAAACACATTCATTCATTCATTCAATCACTCATTCATAAACCAACATATTCTTATTCACTATACCAAAAGGAAGCTTCTGCAAAAATTTTATTGCGCAGATCTTTAGCTCTATATGCAACATAAAGCAATGTGTTTTTTTAGATATTACCAAATAAGGCTTCGATCTCACTGTCGTTGTGAAATGGGCGAGCATTCTTGGCGCCATCCCTTCTTCACTGTCCTTGTTTTCTGTCACAACTAAAAGCTTGCGAGAACATCATGGCATGCAGTCATCAGCAATTATAGTTTTATGTTTCGCTTCATTGCCATTATGCTACCATTTTTTAACACTAAAACTACATATTTTCTTTCTCTATACCTATATATCCTTGTTACCTTTGCATTTTTACTGCATGTTCTCTATTTCTCACTTTCTTTGTTTGCTATATAGATTTCTTTCTTGGATATTCGATCCTTCATATATTACAAATACATCTTCGTTTTATTACATCGAGTGTTCCACATATGTCAATATTATCAGTTCTAGGAAACTTCGTTCATTCGAAGAGCTATAATGAATATGTCCATCATGTTGATTAGTGACTATTTACTTGAATGCTCTCTGAGTTTATTTCCCATCCATAGAGGCTACCTTTGAAGAAGCAATTAGAATGTCCTTTGTCAAAAAGTTCTTAGTTTTTTTTTTTTTTCTTTGGGCAACCCTTTGATGCTTTAGCATCTTGTTATAGTTGTTATCTCAAGCTTAACAAGTTGTTGTTCTTATTTGGTAGTTTTGAGTCCTTTTATAGTTGTTATTTCAACCTTAGTAAGTCTAGTTCTTATTCTAATTTTAAAATTTCAAGCATTACCTCCCTTTGACAAGGGGAAAACTTATGACATACAGTACCATAAGAAATTTTTCATGCAACAATGGTGATGGCAGATCCCTCAATGCCTCGCCTCAGCCTTTTTTGGCTTTGGTAGTCCCTCATTTATTTGCAGAACCCTTATTTTCGTGCCCCTCATTTTCGTGCAGATTCTTATCTAGCAAGGCTCTGGTCGTCTGCCATGGCGACGTAAAGGACGGTTAGGCAGCATTCAACTTTATTTGCCAATGTGATGTGATATTGACATGTGTCAAGTATTCTTCAGTCTAGGTTAATAGAGGGATATGTATAGAAAGAAGGTGTTTGCATCCATGAGATTCACAAAATTATGTTTCTAAATTGTGAAGCTAGAGATATTCTTCGGAATGGATTTTTTCGAAGTAGTAGAAGAAAAGGGTATTAAGGCACTGGTAAGTTTGTCTCAGCCTTTTGACAATGCTAGAAAGCGTGGTCATTGTGCCACCTTTGAAATTGTAATAGGAGAATGTCTTGGCCATCCACAAGCTCCACCGACATGGTTCTCTTTAGTTTAGGGTTTTGTTTGTGTGGAGCAGCCTGCCACTTGTTCGAAAACTTTCCCTAAGGGTACTAAGAAGAAATAGGCATAGAGAGCTTCATCAGCTATGAAATTCGACCATCATCTTTTACATGTGGACCAAATGATTTTGTTGGGAGATTTTACTGTCATGATTGTTTTCGTTGCCCACAGAAGCCAGGTACAAGCTCTATCCTGTTTGGTATTTTTGCAACTGGGGAACGAATACCGATATTGGCTTTTCCTAATTATATACCATGGCCTTAGATATGGTGTCATATAATGAAATGATTTTTGCATACATACAACATGAAGACAGGAAAGATTCCCTCCTTAGCCACAAGCAAAGTAAGGAAGTGAAAGAAGCAAATGGAGCATTCATTCAGCTTCTAAAATTGCTTCCACCGCTGCCACCTCTACCACCAATAGTTCGACATTTATTGACAGGACTCGCATTTGCAGTTAAAGATATGTACGTTAGGGGAAATGAGTTTTAAGGTATATAGCATACGGGAAGCTAAATTGAGCGGCTGCATAAAAGAAAAAAAGGCCTAAAATGCTTCAAATAGTGCTCTTTAAGTGGCATTGCATATCCTTTAAGTTGCAACAAAATACATGGATGAACATTGCATATTGGAGTTACAGTAACTGGTGCTACATAGTTGTTCGGGTAGTCATTAGCTCCAGTCACAAGCGCAAACATTGATTTTCTCAAAAATGCCATTGTCCCTTCCTCCCTTAGAAGTTCAACCAACTGTGGTCTGGTGTTGTTGAAATATTTAACTTGTTTTCCTAGTGGAAGTCTCTGCAACTGTAAACATTTTTAGGCAAAAAAAAGAAAAGTCAGCTTGCAGAATCAAAATATGGCATCATATTTATCATATTTATCATCAAAATATGGCATCAAAATATGGCATCATATGGGATTAAGATAGGATTTAGAAAAAGGAAGAGCCAACATATGAGTTGCATCAAAAACATAAATTCATATCAGAATAAAGAAAATTATATCTCCAAAATCATAACAGAGCAAATAAGCATAGATTTATAGATTACACATACCAACAACATCAACAACAATTCTTCCATTACAGAATCCAAAATCATGGTTGTTCTTCGGCGACCACTTGAAGATTCACCACGCATTCAAGATGGGCAACTGGGTTTAGAGGTGTTCGATAATGCTTGTTTTTGCCAATAAGACTAGTGACCACAATTAACAATCGTCCAGTGCAAATTTATTGAACAAGTAAATGAGGGTACATAATAGCAACCACGGAGGATTCCTGCAGGCTTGTACCTATATGCAAACTCTTCTATATAAGTCTTTCCTATGCACTTAGCACCAGCTTGTACAATAAGTGCCACAGCTACAGCAGTTTGAATAGCGGCTGCATGAGTATTTGCCCATTCTGGATTTCCATATCCTATGATCAAGTCTTTTATATCAAATCTGCACATTACAAACATGTGGCGTCAAAACATAATCAACTCTAAGAGCAGTTTTAAGATCTTGTAATATCAACCTACAAGAAGCTGCTAACAGTAAGGAATGCTAAATTTTGTGTATAAAATTGTTGTAATCCATTGATCTGATAGCCAAAAACATATTGTAACATGTATTTGATATGCAGAAACAAGCATTAGATACATGCATCTACTATGTATTTAGATTAAATACATAGAAACATGGTGATCTAATGTAATTTTGTATGCAGACAACACACATTTTGGGCGTTGGGAAGTTCATCATATCGGGTGCAGGTCTAATTGGATGCATTTCATATTAGTTAACGCTTCGAGCCCACCGTGATGGAACCTGTGATCCAAAACCAAACCAGCTAATTCATAACGTCAACAAAGGTGTATAGGACATGCTGAAGGACTTGAATGCCAATCTTCCAAATGTTCAAATGGTCTATGTCAACAGTTATGATGCAGTTTATGAGGCCATCAGAAATCCTCAAGCCTATGGTATGTAAGAAGTTTCTATTTTTTATTTCTAGAGTTATAGTGACAAGGTGGACAAAATGGCCCTAGTGGGCATCTCCTTCGTCGTTCCAGCTTGGCAAACCGTCTAGTCCGATTATTGCTCTATGGTTTCTTGTGACTATTGATGGTGAGTTTGTTTGTTTTGTTGCAGATGTTTTTAAATCTCAGTTTTGGAATGAGGTTGGTGGATCCAACATGGATTTGTGCAAGTTGAAAGACCTTTTTTAGCATGACTTGTTGAGTTGTTGAGCCTCTTCTACCTTAAAGAAATATTCTCAAACTTGGCATGAGTTTAAGGCATGGTGTTGCGCTAAGAACCTACCCTACCTCCCTGCTTCTCCTTCCACACTTTGTCTTTTCCTTACTTATGCTATGACTGTTTGGACTTCAGTGTCTCGGGTCAATACTATTCTATCCATCAGCTTCCATCATGTTTTGGCAGGTCTCTCCAAACCTATTGATCACCCTCTGGTGGTTCTTGTCCAAAATATTGCCAAGCGTAAGTTCCCGTCTGAGGTTCCTAGAAAATGTCCTTTGTTACCACATTTGATCCGTCGCATTATTGATAAGTTTTCTGGACCGAATGCTACTTTATTAGATCTCATGCGCTGCATCACCATTGTCCTTGCTTTTGTCGGATTCTTTCGTAGTGCAGAGCTACTCAACTTGCATTGGTATGAGATTGTTTTTGCTTCCTCACATGCTAGTTTATTTGTCCATTCCTCTAAAACCGACCAATTTGCCTCGGGTGCTTCGGTCTCAGTTGCACGCTGTAGTGGGCCATATTGTCCTATAGCTCTAGTAGAATGACCTATCTCACTTGCTGATTTTGGGGAGACAAATGGCCCTGCTGGAGGTCCTTTGCTTAGAGGCGTCATAGTTTCTAAAGGCCATCATTCTTTGCGTTGAAAGCCTATTTCATACTCTACTCTGCGTGCATGGTTCCAGCCATTGCTTGCTTGCTATTGGAGAAGACCCCTCTGCATTGGGTACTCATTCTGGGAGGAGGGGTGGTGCCACTACTGCTGTAGCTTTTGACATCCCTGATCGCCTTTTCAAAGCTCATGGTCGCTGAAAGTCAGAAACAACTAAGGATGCTTACGCATGCCCAACCTTGAGGGAGCAGCTTTCTGTCATACGTGCTTTGGGTCTTGACCAGGCTCAAAGATCAAGAACACTAAAATAGCCCTAATGGGCATCTCCATAGACAGAAACAAACTCTACAGAGTGTTCTCTAAGAAAGAAGCCTATATTTGGGATGAAAACCTTGCCCTTTCGGGTTTTCGAGGAAACCCTAAGGATAAACAACCATCTAAGAGATTTTATTCACAATTGAAAAGGAAAGAACCCTCATGCCTACAGGCCTTTTCGGGTTTACAGATAAATGGCAAAGGGAAGCCACATGAAGGTATGAACTGCTAGCTATACAGGAACATGATCAAGAGCAGAGCCTCCACCACCAAAATCGTGGTCTTGCAAAACAAAAGCATGAGTAAGACCAGACCCTGGGTCCACTGGCTCCAAAGGCTACCAATGCAACCATTGTTGCCAACAACTCCTAAAAGCCAACCAGGCTTCAATATCACCAACACGTGATAAAACATATCAAACCAAGCACCAACATAAGCCACCAAGGCTCTAAAATTCTAGTTAGCCACCAAGGCTTTAAACTATGACCAAGCCTCAGATATCTCATGGCCGCGTTGGAAGGAGATGTCTTTAGATTTAATTTTGTTCCCCTGTAGGAATAATCATGTTAAGCTCTTGCGAGCTATCTAACTGCTTGAAAAGGAATCTGGTCTGGCAAATACACGCAACAATATTCATTCCGTCTACATTCCTATATGTAGCGATCAAGATGACCAGTGAGTATATACTCAGAAATAAGGCAAACAACATATGCCCACAACTATTACACCTATAAATTTCTGACACAAACCAACTTGCTGGAGGAAAGACACATGGGACATTTGAGAATGCAACCAGTAATTTGAGCACCTGTTTGGGCGTCCACAATGACAAGACCAGGAGAGTGTTTGCTTTGGCAAAACATTAGTCAGGACAAACACTCGTCTAGATTGAGGATCGAAAAACAAGTGCAAAAGCAGAACCAATAGGCTCCTGCAAAAATCATCAAAGATTATGATACGATGGCTGCAAAAAGTATGGAGACATAGAACACCTAAGGCAACTGCGTGGAAATTGAGTCCACATCGATGTTCCCTCCACAAACATAAAGAGTTACTAAGCTCTACTACAACAATTTTAATTACAATCCAAAGAAGGAAAACACATATAGAAGACAACAAAGGACCTATATTAAATAACAAATTCTTTTGTGGAGAAAGAAAAAAAAAAGAAAAGAAATCATACTACAGGATATCTCTACAGAACGGCGGATGCAAAGGTCAAGTACTACAAACATTTGTGTAAAAAAAACGGGCTAAAACATTTTGTGGAGAGTATTTAAAAATACTTTGTTTGAGATGGGCACTATTGCAACACTTCTACTAAGCAACAGTTCTATTTCAACACTTCTGCTGCAGAAATACTATGGAATCTGCAACTTCTAATTCCAAAGATGAGTCTTAAATGTGGACCACCTTGGTTTCACTGTAATAGTCCTTGAGAAATAATTTCATAGTATCACAGATCTGTAATGTAGTGCTTGTTGGAATTGCAATTTCTTGAGAAGTACTTTTGTTGTTAGAAACATAGGCAGCCATTTTTTAAACATTTTAGTAAGGAGGGTTCATACCAAAAAACCACTGTAAACAAAGTTCAATTTCCCATTCACCATTCAGATTTGTACTAAAAAATACATAAGGCTTAAGAACACCCAAATACCAAACGTAAAGCAGAACCGACTTGATTTCTCATTGGATGACATGAGTTGAGGCCTGGCCACTTAGAGTCTCAGAGTTCGGGACATGGTAATATGGCCTCTCAGAGCTCCGGACATGGCAAAACGCCCCTGCCTTTCCAACTTATATCATCATCATAAGAGGACAACACTATAAAACCTTCCCGTTCTTCTAAAATGCTAGCAGGTCGTGTATTTGATCAAAAGTTTACTGATGCCTAGAGCGTGGCAACTAAATAATCTATAATGAACCATCTAATATTTATTAACAACCACAGTCACCTTTCACCCTATGGTTGAACACAATCATTTATTCAAAACATCTTCAAGCAAATCCAGCGCAGTACCACTGTGGCATGAATCAAGAAGGGCATGAAGCCATACACCATAGCATAAGAACTATAGTAATATTTAGTTGAAGCAATAAGAACTCGACACGAGCAGAAACATGCTCTCTCAATGTAATATTACACCAATGGCTTTGCTCTTGGAGGCAGTGATTATACGACTCCTAACAACTGGATTTGCAAACAGGTTTGCAATATAGACCTGCAGTTAGTGAGATTTAAGTATGCATCTCATAGGACAGAAAAATTCTAAACGCAAAGGAAACATCTCCTCACCTAGGCAAGCTCCACCAGAATAATCAAATCAAGAACTTGATTGAGCAAACAACCATAATATAGCTTTAGAACATGTTCATTTGCATAGTATAATATGCATTGTGGACCTGCACCCAGATCACACAAGGAAAATAGTTCAAATTGACAAAATTGGAAGATCCTACACAATCCCTTCATGAGCTGCTTGTTCAGATCCAGAACAACCGAGGAGAACGCTTTTGATACTACAACATTGTGGAAGTTCAAACTTGCAGCCTTCCTTCTGTTGCATCACATTCCAGGTGACTATGGTGGGGTTTAGCAGTCTGGAAAACACTCCATCTGCTTCAAACAGGTTTCCACATTTTGCATACACCAGACATTTCGACATGCACAAGCCCTGCATGTCTAATATATAATGTCCACCAAAAGACCATTCCCCCCCATAAGGAATACATACAATCTCTCCTTACTATCTGCTAGCTATTATAGCTGGGATTCTTTTATTAATATAAATTTTTTTAACACCTTGGACATTTTGTAACCAGCAATGTCACCATGTTCCAAAAGCTCCCACAAGCTTCCGATGGCTCTCTTGACCAAGCTCAATTCCATATCACGCATACGTTCAAAATATCCATAGTTACAAACAGATTACTTAGCTAGGGACTTCAATGTAATATCAAAACTCCATTACCTTAGTTTAAAATATAACTGGCAGAATTAATGTAAAATCTCAGAATCTGCAATTCCAACTTACAAATTTATTGGGCCTCGTGGCTGCAACTGCATGTAACCGCTGTCACCTATCCCTAGCCTAGGCCTCATCTTCAAGAGCCAAAATACCATTATTTCTAGATGCCTTAACCAACCGTAAAAGCATGTCCAACATATTAGTCCTGGATAAGGTTGTCCTTTGGCTTTTGTCCCTTGAACTGTAAAAGGCCAACATATTAGTCGTGGATAAGGGTGTTTGACACGGTTGTTTTTCCGGGTATTTTTCTTGCCAATATATGCGTATTGACATCAAACCCATGAATGCATGAAGTCTTCAACACTTGGGTTTGTGGCTGCATGAAGTTGTTTGACGGGCAGTAGATGTAGAGTAAAGCATAAAGGAACTGGTCTTTCTTTTGAGAATTTTTTAACTGAAGAACACAAGATGCAGCAGTTATTTACAGAAGAAATAGCTCAATATGTGCATAGCCCTATCCATTCAACTGTTGCTCGCCGTGATTATCCCAGTCAAGGCAGGAAGCTGAAGAAAAAGCAGATGCACAGTCTGCAGTGATTGATGGGAGGGATGTTCCTGGAAGAACTCCGCTTCATTTGGGTGTGAAACTTGGAGATGCCGCTTCTTTGGAAATACTTATGTCAGCTGGAGCAGATTGGAGTTTTCAAATGCACAGGGATGAAGTGCGCTTCAAGAGGCTGTTTGTGGTAGAGGAGTTATTGGAAAGAATATTACCAGGCACTATCAACCAATGGCCTGGGCAAAGTGGTGTCACCGTCTTCCTCAGCTTACAGCCACAATGTGCAGAATGGAAGATTTCTATATGGAGCTTACATTCCATTTTGAAAGTTCTGTTATTGCTTTTATTTCTAGAATTTCCCATCTTACAGAATATGGAAGCGAGGTGCCAAACTACGTGCGGATATGACACTTGCTATCTTTGATGGCTTTAAGGTTCAGAGATCAGATCAAAGTTTTCTGCTCCTGGTGATGGTAGTGAGGATGGGAAACTTGCTCCAGGTACATTATGCATTTTAAGTCATAAAGAGAAGGAAATAATGAATGCATTGGAAGATGCAGGGGTGCAACCATCTGAAGCAGAAATTGCCCAGGAGGTTGCAGCAATGTCACAGACTAATATGTATAGGCTTGGAATTGATGTTACACAAGCAGAGCTTTTCCCGCAGCTAACATGGTTGGAATTGGAGAATAGAGGGGCGCAAAAGAGAACCACAATTGGAGCCTCAAATAACCAGACAGAATTTCATAACCTAGAGCAGGATACCATGGAAGGACAAACGATTATACATTAGTGTTATGACATTTGAAGACACAGCGAGAACATATAGATTCACAAGAGAATATGAAGCAAGAAATATGTAGCTGATACCCAGAATATATCTAGCAAATATGTGTTTGTTAAGGAGCAGAATAGAAGTCATTGACAGGAAATAACGAACCATTGTAAAGGAAAAACTTGGTTATGGCATGAGCTTCTTACCTTATTTCGCTTAGTTCATAGAATAAGTACATAGTCTTAAGAAAACCTGAATTCATAGAGTCTAAGAACAAATTTACCTGAACGAACATAACCTGACATTGCCATGAAAAACTCCATAGTTATGTGCATCAAGTTATCGGAAAGATGGATTATTCCACAAAAAATTTTGATATCCTTGAAGCTAAATGGAATTTTTCACGAGGAGTAAAAAACAAGATCACAAACATATATCCTGGGTAAAAACATAACTAAACATGCGATTTCATGCCAGCCAAACTTCCAATATCAACGCCAGAATATGTGACAAATAACTACCGTACCTCTAATGAAGTGTGAATTACAAATCTGTTAGCTTGTAACAGCTCGACGTATGAACGTCAAGATTCTTCTCGCAATTTCTGATACAAAGGATGCAGCCTCTTTTGAGCAGGCTTAGCATTTGCTTTTCTTTTTATTCTTCCAGCTCCACATTTGCAAGGCTTTCCCCAGGGTGACACAGACGGCTTACCTCCATTGGTTCGCCCACCATGGGGGTGATCTACTGGATTCATAGCAACACCCCTGACAATTGGGCGCCTGCCTAGCCATCTGTTTCTTCCTGCTTTCTCAAGTTTAGCTCTTGGCTTGCACAAAACTCCTGCACTGGCCCGACCACGGTATCCAGGCAATCCACCTTCAACCACAGGCGGAAGCATCCAACTGGTCAGTCCAGTTCGTTTTGCGAGCTTAGAGTTAGACATAGGGCGTGCCCATTGGCTCCACGGGCTCTCTTTCTTCCAAGATGTGCTCAGGCCTTGGAAACATGTTGACAAGCTGAATGTAGGATTTGTCACGAACGGGAATGGAATTGCAAGGAAAAAAATGACGCAACAGGATCATCAGCCTACCTGTTGCTCGCCCTCTTGATGAAATGCCCTGCCGCAGCCATCGCCAAAACCTCTTCCTTCGATGTGTACCCTAAAAGACGGCTGATCATGGGTCCCTCGAAGTTCTTCGCAACAATATATTTCGTTCGTTCAGGGTTGATTTTCTACTACTGGCACATTCTCCGACAGTTGGCGCATTTTACGACAGTCGTATAATTAGGCCGGGCTTCCACCACTGGCAAGTTTATACGCTGACATGGATCATTGTTCCAGCATGGTAGAATCCTTGCTGCTGGTAATTTCTTGCAATGTTCCATTTGAAACTGTTTTTAGGTGTCCCATCTGTTTACCGGTGCTGTCTGGCAACCATTCAGAACATCTTTCCTTCACAACCCGGCTTCAAAAATCATCATTTTCTACAGATAAGATAAGATAAGATAACAATTTTATTGTCCACGGAGGCCAATTGGCCTATGGGACCTGTACAAGAGGAGCAGCATGCCCATTACGGCCCGGATGAAAAAACCACAAGGGAAAAACCGTGGCCATAATGGTCATGCTGGTATACAGAACCACAGCACTACGAGTGCCCCGGACAAAGTCGTCGTCGCTCGTCCATCACCTCCTGGATGTAAGAGCCAAGAGTTTTTGGTGTTGAGCCTGGCTTCGTATCTCCAACTGTGGGTCCCGTTCCCGAATTTGCTCATAAGTAGGGCAAGTTTGTAAAGCATGTTGTTCGTCCTCAATGCTGTCCTGACGGCAGCTCCGGCATGTTCTACTCTCGTGTGCCTCCTTTGTCCATCTCCCTGTCTCAATGCGGAGGTGGTGGCCTCCTGTGCGGATGGAGGCGATCAGCCGACGCTTCTTCATACAGAAGAATTAAGCTAATCTTTGCGGGATTTGGAGTTTAACTCACGCACAATCTGGAAATCTAAGCAATTCCGGAGCATAAGAGGTTTCCCCAGAACGGAAGCATTGGGGAGGATTTTCGAGCTAGAATTGCAGCTCTGCAGATAAAAAATGAAAGAGTTTAAAGAAAAATCTGTGATATCATTGTAGATGAGCGAGAAACGGCGAGAAATTTCGAGCAAAAATCAGACCAGATTTTTTCGAAGAACCGTAATAGATCTGGAAGCTTAGTCTGTGCGATTAAAAGCTTAGTTTGGGCGATTTGGCTGCTTAGTTTTGACAATTTCCAGTTGCTGCAGGATGGATTGACCGATTGACATGAACTGCCGCTCAAAAATTGCTTCTACTGGAGGATACTGCCCGTCCGTTGAAGAAAGCTCCGGAAGTCTTAAAAAAAATGCCACATGAGCAATGTGCCGACCTAGTGGAATACAAAAAAAATTTAGATTGTCAACGTGGCAGCTAGTTGTTGGGTATAAAATTTATTACTACGTTCAAACGGCCGGAGTGGAATCCCGGCCTTATATATGACGCCATTTTACGATGCCACGCAAGCCTTAAATTTGAATGGGAGTCCTAGTTTTTTGAAGGGCAGTTTTTTAACTTGCCATTCAATTTGAAGGGCACATTTTTGGTGTGCCATTCTTTTGCATGTCCAAATTTTTGAAAGACATTCAAAGCTTGAACCATAAAAATCATAAAGAAAAACTAGCAGTAAGGCAGGCTTGAGGAATGGGTTAGGTTGAATTGATTTTGTAGTTTGGTTGGGATGGGAAATTATTATCGGATGAAGAGGAACCTATATTATCGTGTCTTTGGACAAGTGTTTGTATTAATTCAGAGATTATAGTTCAAGTTGTTTGTCATTATTATTAATAGTTTTTTGTAGTGCATCTGATAGCTTGTGCCTATGTTGAGGTAAGGTCTAGTTAGTGGCCTTGTGTTGCTCACTCCTTCCATATCATTACTTTCAGCTTGTTAGGTTGAATTCCTTAAAAGAATTGGATTTGTCTTTTACATATCAAACAAGATGTGAACGACCAAAAGAATCACTTGGAAGCTCCCTATTATTCATGCAACTCTTATTGATTAGCATGTAGAATGTTACTCTACACATGCACACTTTCCTACCATATATTGGCCTGGCCAAACACAATTTCAGCTCTTAGAGGGCAAGCAACTCAACGAACAAAAACATTGTGTACAACAACTTTTCGTCATCCAAAGAGAAGGAGAGAGTGGCAACTTCCTCAAGCACCCATTTCAAATGAGGTCAAAAGTGCAAAACATCAAAAATGACAATGTTAGGGTAAAGAACCAAGAATAACTCTTATTTTTAGCATTTCTAAAATTGAGCTAAGTTAGATGAAAGAACATTCCCCTTTCACCACAAAGTTGTTATCAATTAGCACGATGTAAATTATGCCGTTTCTGTTGCAGCCATGTGGGTGCCAATCTCTGGGTACCAAAACAGGAAAAACTACTACCAAGTGACACCATCTACTGCAAAGGTCAAAAGTTTTCTCAACTAGATATGCTCTAGATGTGCGCAAATAATGTACCTTAACCTTCATTTGCAGTTTATAGATTTGATCTTCATTGCAGCTTCCATGTTATTCAAATCCTCATTTACAAAAAGAGAAATTACAACACCATGGCACAATACAATGATTGTATATTCAAAATTCATATGGTATTACTTTTCCATGTTGTAACCATGTCCTTAGTGAGCAGACCACAAAAAACAAAGAAATATACCATCGGGATAGCATAGTGAGTTATTCCTTTACTCTTACCATGCCCAAGGAGGATTGTTACACCTTCAATTTTGTCAAAATCAAGGTTTGTGACAAAATCAAATCGTACTGTGCATTCAGATTAAAAATCTGGATGCACGAAATGCCCATCTATATGTACACGTTAAAATAAATTACAAGGGTATGGAAGCATATGGAAGCAGTTTACCTGATAAAAAGAATGCCATCAAAGTACTAACCTGGTGCCATTAAGACATTAATAATAGCAACTTTTCCATCTCCTATATCCTTAAACGAGTTAGAAGGGATGATAAGTCTCTATTGCCAACAATGTCAAACTGCCTGTTTAATTGAAAGTATTAAGGTGGAATAAGGGGGCCAAAAAAGATTTGCTACTTCAAATGCTTAGTCATAGTAAGAAAAGAGGCCATCAGCTATACAAAGATGAGGAGCTATGCAGATACTAGAAAACAATACTAGGCAAAATCAGGATGGGAAGTCGTGGCTTGCGAATTCAAAGAGACGGATGGAGAAAGATAGAAAGATCCAACCTGACAAAAAGTTACATGTCCTGATATGGTCTGTAAAATTTGCAAAGATTAGGTCTAGTGAAAGAAATTTGAACACGATGTTGCTTCATAGTCCCAACACAGTATACCGGCTATTACAAAAAATGTATTCTATGTTATTCTATATTCAAACCCTGATTCAACCTGCATAAATGCTAAGATCCCACGAGTAAAAGATGTAATGTTGAAGGGAAGGGGGAAGCCATTCTTGCTGCCCCCTCCACCTGCTAAATCTGGGAGCGCCTCAGCGTCGAGCAAAAAAAAAACCTGCAGAAGCAGGTCATCTTGCAAGAATGAAGACCCGATTTTCATTCTGAGCAAGAATGGAGACCCGATTTGCTTGATGTGATGTGGAAGTTAAACTAGGATGGCATTCTTGGCCACCTAGCTGCGGGCACGACGCTTCTGAATTTTGCAGGCAGCTAGGTGGCCCAAGAATGCCGTCTCAGTTTATTTCCTGCAACTTCAAGCAGACATCATAATTTTCAACCTGCTACTTCCGGTTGTAATGCCCTCCAGGTTTCTATCATCGGTGTCAGAATGGACACCTTTAGTTTTTGCTTCAGCTATAGCTAGCTGAATGGAAATGTTTTGCAATATTTTCGAGTTCTTAGAATCACTCTTTCTAAAACTGGCTGCCCCCCACAAAGAAAAAAGGGTTGAAATTTCGGCGCGAATAGAGAAGAGGGTTTTTAACGTCTCCCGGACTGCATGAATTTCTAATGACATCTGGATATGCTGTCTGGTTTCACGAAAGACATCTGGTTGCTCCGAAGGGCTCCAGAGTTTCCTTTGATTTTCTTTTCAGTTGTTTGATTTCTCACAATTGTTACCACTGCCCATGTTTTGACCCAGAGATCATTCTATTTTGAGCATCGTTCAATTCCGACAAACAGCTAGGCGATGGCATTAATTTCTTTCTTAGGTGGAGGCGGCTTGTTCGATCCTTTCTCTGGCTCTGGTTAAGTCGTGGGATGTTTTAGAGAATGCCCCATCTAGGCAGTTTGCCAAAGATGTCAGTGCTGTGGCCAACACCCGTGTGGATTGGACAGAGACCCCTGAAGCTTACCTTTTCAAGTCTGAGTTGCCTGGTAAGTTGAGTCTGTGTCTTATATATCTTGATTTTGATTTTTTTTCGGTTGTTTCTAGTAATTCTGGACTTGTCTAGTAAGTTGGATGTTTTAGTCAAAATCTTGTCTTGATTTGAAGTTGTTTTTATTGTTTCTAGTAATCCTTAATGCTTTAGTCAAATTTTGTTTTGATTCTTAGTTCTTTTTATTGTTCTAGAAATATTTAATTCTTGATCTCCAATAAATTTTATTCCTAAAATGTTTTAGTCAAACTTGCCTTGATTCTAAGTCTAATGTTTCTAGAAATCCTCAGTTCTAGATCTCCAGTAAAATCTTGTATATGTTTCGGTCTTGGAGCTCCAGTAGATGTTGACTTTTTTCTTTTTTGTTTTGTTTTTACTAATTGTTGATGGTGATTGTTAACCTCATAATGGCTTGTGGAATGCTGTAAGTTTAGAATGGGGAAGATGATTCTGATGCAGGTTTTGTTTCTTTTGTTGCAGGCTTAAAGAAGGAAGAAATCAAGATCCAGATTGAAGGTCGAACGCTGCAGATAAGTGGGGAGAGGAAGAAGGAAGAAGTCCAAGAAACAGATAAGATACATCGCGTGGAGCGTGCACAGGGGAGTTTTCTGAGAAGATTTCGCCTTCCTGAAAATGCTAAACTGGATGAGGTGAAAGCCAAGGTAGAAAATGGTGTCCTCACTATCAATGTTCCCAAACAGGAAGAGCCAAGTCCTGAGGTCAAGTCAATAGACATATCTGAGGTCAAGTCAATAGACATCTCTGGTTGATGCAGTTGTGAAAAAAAATGTGAATTAGTGCTGGAAAAATGTGAATAGTGCTCAGTTTTGTTTATGTGTAGTAGTTTCTCTTAAATAAAATGGTATAGTTTATATTTCTGTAAACAATATACTTGATAGACTACGTCATCACATCCAAAATCCAAAAAGTATTCTCATTTTTTGGTTAACAGATTAACAAAGTACTCAGTATCATAACAAAAGGACATTTTATTGATATGTAACAGCTAGTACAAAATGGACATTTTATGATTGATATAGAACAGCTAATACAAAATGGAAAATGACAGCCTCAGCCTCAGCCTCTTGATAACAAAAACAAAAATGTGCTCAGTATTCCTCGCCTTCATCTTCACCTTCACCCTCAACAGAATCAGCACCAACCTCTTCATAGTCCTTCTCAAAGGCAGCAAGATCTTCACGAGCTTCGGAGAATTCACCCTCTTCCATGCCTTCACCAACATACCAGTGCACAAATGCTCTCTTGGCACACATCAGATCAAATTTATGATCAATTCTTGAGAATACTTATGCAACAGAAGTAGAGTTAGAGATCATGCAAACAGCGCGCTCAATCTTGGCCAGATCTCCACCAGAAACGACAGTAGGAGGCTGATAGTTGATTCCACACTTGAATCCCGTTGGGCACCAGTCCACAAATTGAATTGTCCTCTTTGTCTTGATTGTGCCTACTGCAGCATTCACATCCTTTGGCACCACATCTCCTCTGTACATCATACATCATGCCTGTATTTGCCATGGCGAGGATCACACTTGGCCGTCATGGATGCCGGTTCAACTAAAAAACATATCAGTACCTTCTCCATATCCTCAACTTCCATCAAGCGTTCAATGTATTCTGCCATATTGCTCTGCATTCCAAAGAAAGGCTTTAACATTCTTTCCTTACTTTCAATGGCCAAATTACTACCATTTGCTACCATAATAGGAAAAAGATAAAAGCATACCCTGTCTCTGACGGCTCTTGATAAAATGTCGCTGTTCATTTCAACCTCAATCTCAATCATGGACATAACCTAAGATAAACATATGCACATAATTAATATAGAATTTAAGATGTTGTCTTTAAAAAAATACAATTTTAATAAGCAAACATTTAAATGCATTCCAATCTACCTTGGCGTAGCTATCTATGAGTTCCAGCTTTAATCCAAAGCGTGCATTAGTCTCTTGCTTTGCCTTCTGCAATCGCTCAATCCGTCCACTGGGTAATACACTATTTAACTTATTTATAGCATAAGGTAACCCTAATACATGATAATGCTTTATAGACACTTGATTATAACATGGGAACTACTAAGAAGTATTAAAATGATAAATATGGCACTAGAAAATTACTCATATGCATCTTCTCCAACTGATTCCATCTTGTTCTGGAGTTGATACATTCTAGCAAGGTTGCGGACCTTGGAAGGTACAGAAGCAAATTACCATCTACTATGAAGAAAGTTTTTTTTTTTTTTAATTATAATACATTCTTGTAATAAGAAATTAGTTCACTTACATCGTCTGCAGCACTCTTACTGAGATCCTGAACCCGAGACTCGAGAAGTTCATGTTGTTCTAGAAGCTGCTACCTGATAGAGATTGCACCAGCAGTTCTTTCTGGTAACTTAAATGTTACAATTTGGAAGTAAGACATAAATACCATTTTCAGGTCTTTAAAGAACACTAGGTGACTGTTGCTTTTTTTTTTTTTAATAACTAGGAATTGAAGCTTTAGCTTACCTTGCTAAGACGAGGGAGCATGGCCTTGTTTGCAACACCTCCCAAGGTGACTGCAGCAGCAACTCCAAAAGCAATAGACCGGGGAAGTGTCGGATCTAGGAATGCAGTAGCAGCATTACTAGTTGCAAGGAGTATAGCTCCAGGGATAATAATGGAACCATCAAAAGCTGCACCACTCCCACTCTTTGGTGGAGCTCTGAGTAGATTCATGAGAAGACTTGTCACATGATTCATTATTGACATTGGCTCACTAGGCTGTCGACCTGGACTTCTTCCACTGATGTGCAGGAGGCCAAAACTTCTCCCAGCATCAGTTGGGGCAGTCGATACTACAGTTACTCTCTCACCTATTTGTGCAGGAACATCAGCATTCTCTGTTGCAAATCGATGTGTCCTTGCCATTCCATTTGGAGCCCTAACCTGGAAGCCAAGGATCAGCTAGCTATAGCAGAATCTTTCTGGCTGATAACATTATATTGGTATAGAAATTCTCCTGCTTCAAACTTGAAAACTCTATTGAGCAAGTCTACAGAGAGACTGAAACACAAACTAATTCAAGGTAAGTAATTGTCTCAGGAAAGAACATACAACAAGTGAATGCACTGCTGCTGAAGAAGGCAGCTTCATTAGCTTCAATGCCTGCAACCCTTTTTGAATTAT
>JAANSK020289046.1:0-10576 GCA_011763485.2 Isoetes engelmannii
AAACGACCATGGCAATTGCATGGCAATGCATTGCATTCCATGATCTAAACTTGCAAGTTACTATTTTTTATTATCATCTGAAATCTCTTACTTCCACGATTTAAATGAACATGTATACTATTTCACTTTCATTTGATTCTTTTATTATACTTTGGATTTATTGTTCGTATATTTCCATGATGATAATATAAACTTGGTATCACGAGACATTTTTTTGGTTGGTTGTTTTCGCACTTGGCGCTTTCTGTTTTGTAGGTGAGTCTCTGTAAAATATGCTTAGAACTGGATCTCATAGGAAGAACGAATTGAATTGAGTTGTACATGCTACTTGCTTGCTTGCCTCTACCCTGAATACAAAGCTGTAAAGCGAGTGAAGGCATGATTTTAGTCAACATTTTATCCAGGTTTGTCCAGGTTAACTTTATCAGATGCCCATTTTCGTTCCAATGTTAAGATGCCTATATGTTTATTGAATATCACGAAGTGTTGGGCTATTATTTGGTTGGACCATGGGCAGAGAAGCTTACTCTTATGTTCAATGTTATGGCAACGAGATCTCTTTGTGTGGTGCAGATCATTTGTCTATGCAAGGTATATGTCACATTCTATAATATGTTCATTGATTGCCATCTGTCTTAGTAGGTTTTCTATTATTGCGTCAATGCCTATTATCTAAGTTCACATCTCAACAAACTTCACATTTATCTTTGGAGCTGTTGCTATGCTTACTGTCATGCTTCCTACAATACATAATCTTCGGGTTTAGTCAATCCTTGAAGTGGTTACTACGAGTATACAACTTGGTACATGTTGATGGGTGCACGGTCAGGTAAGTAAAACTTGCCACCGTTTGAGACATGCATAATGATTTCGTTCATTTTGATGTTTTGTCATGGATTGCAAACTCTATAGATTTTCTATTGTCCAAGTTTTGTGTATAAACATTCTGTGCCACAAACATTGCAAAAATTCTTCACAGGGGCCATGAACATGCTGTTTGCATTTGGAGGGCATGCAATCATTGTGTAAGTTGATGCAATAATCCACATCAACTTCTCTGTCTGATATACTTTTGCTTCAATTTGCAGAGAGATCATGCATGCCATGTGGAACCAAGAATGTACAAATATGTGTTTTCTGACAAGAAATCACTCAGGAGTGCTAAAGCCTCTACAAAGGGAAGTTACAGATGAGATAGCAAGGAACTAAGGCTGATATTAGAATATTCCTAGAGAATCCAAAGTCCCTAAATCTCATTTAGAAAGGCTCTATTCATTTTCCATATTGCTATAGAAGCTTCATGTTTACATGCTCTCTCTTCTTGATATCAAAGTAATTGGTTGCTGGAACAGGTGACCTCGAACTTGATTGTAAGTGATAATAGTGGTGATGAACATACCTTACCACCACATTCCTTTCATGTACCACCTGGCAGTAACATTGAAGTAGCTCCATTTACTAAATGCTAGCCATAGGTGATGTCCTTCCTATCAAAATGTTGATGTAAAAGGTTTACTTTTGCTCAAGCTTGTGATGTAGTTTGTCGATAGGGGTTTGAGCAGATGTAGAGAATTAGAATGTGATATTAATATAAGACCTTATTATCTAGCTACGAGCATGGCACATGTCTTATTAATTACTGATTGAGCTTCTACTTATTTTAAGTTGTATTATGCTTTTGATATTCGTTATGGCCAGGCTTGCCTAACCATTGCATCAAAATTTGAGGCTGCAACGTGAGATGCTCTGATTTCATATCATGTTATTCAGGAAGGAAAGCCAAGAGATCTGCAGAGAATATTTAAAATTGTAGCTAGGTAAATGATTATCTAGTGTGTAGCTTGAGGTATAGCACGTAAACATGTGATGACATGATAACAATTTCTCGAAGAACTAGAGAAGTAGGATTACTGCTCATCCCACACTTCTTTCAGTAATTACGATTCCTTTAGCACAATACATAGAAGACCAGCAATTCGGTTCAGATTCAATTCAAGTAACCGGGGTTGTAATGTAATAGACATTAATGCCTCTTATCACCAGATACTAGTTAAGCATTGTTGCAATTGAAAGAAATCTAGATACAAAACGAAATAATAAATTCAACAACAAAGATCTTCCTTGCCAACGGCTCAACAGGTTAAATTACTATCTCCAAGCTTAGCAAGTTCATTATGTCATGTTGTATTTATATTGCAATTCAACATAACATGTTTAGGTTGGCATGTTGCAGGCTAATCAGACTGAGAAAGAACGGATCACAGATCATAATTCCATCATGTCAATCTCCTTCTTGCCCTTCTAAGCATGGGTCAATAAAAAGAACTTCAACAACAAGGAAAACTTTAAACTTGTGTTGCTTCATACACCACTCTCTACAGCTAAAAAGCATCCAAAGATGACAAGTCACGCTAACCTCCTTCCAACCATTTAAGCAAGCCATCATAGTAGAATATAAACGTATGGAAATGCCTGCTAGCGTAAACCAGGTATGAAAAAGAAATTGAGCCACTAGATACAAACGATAAAATCATACTATAAGACAAGTAAAAGAACCGGACGCAAAGAAGAGTATATGTCAAAAGGGTCAGGATAGTTGTCAAGAAATTAGTATATATGATGCTAAATGCTGCCATACTATACATTTCTCACTTCAGAATGGTACAAATGTAATAGCCATATAGTCAAAAGGGCCAGGACAGTTGCCAATAAATTAGTATATATGATGCTAAATGCCGCCATACTATACATTTCTCACTTCAGAATGGTACAAATGTAATAGCCATATAGTCATTTAGGGAGTGAAGTAGGAGTTGGGATGGTAAATCCTGCGGATATGAGCAACCTACAAGCAAAAGAAAAAAAAAGTAGTTGTCTTTAAGGGATGCTAACCCTTTAGTTTCAAGTGCCAAGCTACTTCACACTTTGGTAATGCTTGATGCCTAGAAAAGTGCACAATATGTTGTGCCATTCCATAGTTTTGGTTTGTTTTTTATTAAGCTTCGAAGGTAAAGTCCTCATGGGCAAATGTTGAAATCATACAAAAAACTGTCTAGACAATGATATAGTAAACAACAACGCAAGGAGAAGTACAATAGGCTTTTGTAATTTCGTGCTTTATGTGCCTTACATTTGAATCCTTTCAGGTATGGTAATTGATTTTTCCTGTCCTAGAAACCCATAATACTGGGTATTAATTGCATTCAAAGAAATGTGTGTTTAAAATTATGTTCTATGCTGCATCAGCCTTAGAATTCTCATCAGCCTTAAAATTCTACTCATAATGTCCTGCACTTAAGCTATCAACTAACTTCTAATATAATAGCCTAATAGGTTTTGTTATCCTTGTGGTTGGTGGATGGTCCACAAATTCATACGTATTTAGGAAACTTAATATTCCTTCTTGTGGTTGCTCGTGCTAAAGTCTCTTAGAAACTAGAACTTATCATTAGTCCCAGGGACCGGATATTCCTTTTTCAGAGATGTCATGTGCTGAATAAATGTTTTGTATTTACATGAGATAATAATGGCTATACACTATATAGGAGCCACAAACCTGAATGTTCCATTATTATCCCTCTTGACGTCTGGAACCTTGCCATTCATCTGCCTTGCAAATGCAAGAGCAGACCTAAAGTCATGCAAGCATGGTAATGCCTTTAGAACTGGTGCCCATTCATGATATCCAAAGACAAACAACCCATTGTCAATATTTCTGCAGAAAGTAACTGGACCTTCATCAAAATTATCCATCCACACTGTCCTCTTCAAGTCCCTTCCAAATCGTGGAGAAGTAAGGTCCATAATGGCTACATACCCGTGCTCGTCATTCCATTGCTTAGGCAACTCATCATGAGTTAAAAAGCAAGCAATATGTTGTTTCTCCTTGTAAAATTGAGATAGAAAAACCTCCTTGCCATTCCTTTTTGTACTAAAAGCAACTATCTCATATGATTGTGCCATGTCCTTGATAAAACTCCTTTGATAGAAATTCATATCCAAGCGCAGTATCAAAGTCGGCTTTCCTTCATCTTGTGGCTTTTGGATAGACAATCTAACTCCTGAATCCAACTCCTTGATAATTACTCCATTCATAATCTTAGGGTTATTTTTCCACAATCTTATGGCTAGCCTGAAATCTGCATAGTTAGGCAATACTTTCAAAAATGGTTCCAAGTCTGCAAGCAAGGTATCATCCTCATTACTCTGATTTGAAAATCTTGGCACAGTAATCCCATTTTCCAGATTATTGCAGAAAAATGTACGACCTTCATCATCTAACCAGATGAGTCTTTTCAAATCTCTTCCAAAGTTGTTAAGGTCCTTAACCATGTCGGCACCAATGGTTGAACTTCTATCTAAAACGTATGAGATGTAACTTCTATTAACATCCAACTGTTCAACCTTAGGCTGCACAAATGATTTACAACCTGAGCTGAAAATTACGAGCTCATACAATCGTGACATTTCACTCAAAAAATGATCCAAACCAGGTCTCTTTTTATAAAAATAAGGTCTTTTCTCCACAAACAACTGAAAATCATAGTACTGATTTGATGAAACGCTAGTAATTAGAGTATTATCCAAATCTAAAACCAAGGTAGGCTTGCCTTTGTTTCGTAGACTTTGTTCCGACAATCTGGGTCCACTGCTTCCGAGCAATTTAAGATTTTTCTTTGATAGTTTAAGGACAGGCTCAAGTGTAATAATCTCACTAGTAATAGTCTTCACGAAAGTAATGATCTCGCCAGAAGTAGTCTTCACGAAAATCTGCATCGCTCAGAACACAATGTCGATCAGCTCCCAAAAAGTTGCATTTGCCTTTTGGTCCGACCTTTCCTTAAATGTGCGTGGATTAAACCTTTTTCTGCACGGACGGCCGGGATTGCACCAGGTCGACGGCGACGATTAGGCCCTTTTTTTTCGAATGCGTGGCTGTTTGATTCTGTAACTTTTTGGGCAAATCGTGGATGTGATGGACTGTTTCTAGAGCATGGGAAAAATAGTCGGATGGTTTCTACATAGGCCTGACTCTTGCATCGCACCTCTGTCTTTGTGGGCTGGCTCATGCATTCATATTCCCATTTTGTGGATACAGCGCCAAGCATGGCCTTTGATTCATGCCAGGGACGGAGTTGGTACTCTAGTTCGGTTCAGATAGCCCACGTTTTTATTTACTGCCTTTTTTGGTTCTAACGATTTGGAAAGACGGGTTACAACCTCACACAGAGAGGCAACCAAGTGATGCTTGCTGCAGAAAGCGAGGATGATCCTTATCAGGTGACATAATTGATTTTAGTATTTATAGTTTAGAACTTTAGAAGTGATCATTCTAAAACATAGCGTATACAATATTCACTTTTAATCTTCGTTTACCTTTGCAGTTATCGTACATTGATGAGTCGTGGAAGTTTTTAGACAGCTGCCATGTAGTACTCATTAACCATGGTTCTAAGAAGGCGCTTCATTTGCAAACTCTCTCCAAGCCAAAGACGAAAGTAAGTTGGATCTGAATACCTTTTTAACATTTTTTAACATGTGTGCACATTCAAATGTAAAAGCTGAATACCTTTTTAACATGTGTACTAAGCATGCCTATGACATACAGGCCTATCTTACGAAAAACAACTTTATGTCTGAGAGGTGGGAGGTCTGATCTGGATCCGGAACTTGGTTTTTATAGGATCAGTTTATGTCTTTGTTTGTTAGGCTTGGACTCTTTATTAGTTGTTTATATTTTCAATCTTCCCCCGATTGTTGTAAATGCAGCTCTTTTGCTTATGTTAAAAAGCAGGTGCAATACCAAGATCGAAGCCCTTCAATAGTGCTGTTAAGGCTTATTCTGTTTGTTATCATTATCAATTCTTTTTAGGTGACTGGAGATTGTTATTTTCAGTTAGATGGTTATTAACCTTTGTACTTTTGGTTCAGGTTATAACAATATTTTAGCACATAAGTTCATAGATGGGTGATAAGCTTGAAATTGCTGCATTCCCGTTCTTGAAATGATCGAGAAAAATGCATCTGTGTGGCAGCAATATAAGAGGAATGTCATATTCTGCTTTTCATACTGAAAGCTATCGCTGATCCTAGATGTGGAATTATGTTTACATCTAGTTCTGTCGGCTATTTTACATGAATATGGCATTCATGAATGCAGGCATGATGGGATGAAGGCTGCAAGTATTTTGATTTCGTGACAAAAAAGCATGGAATAAACCTGAACAAGTACCATTTTATCTGCTTTGTAAGCTTCTTGCCTGAGTAGGATGTCCCTTTCCTTCCTTTTCCTTCGCTGATCCTCATCTATATCTACATATCTTGCAAATTTTCAAGCTTTGAAAATATCTACATGTCTTGCAAATTTTCAAGCTTTGAAAATATCCGGCAATCAGGTATTTGTTTTCATTTGACGTAAAGCTATATTATTCTAATTTTTTTGATATCGGTTTCTAAACCTGATGAGGATGAGCCGTTTTTCAGTCTGGCAGACAAATCTAGTATGTAAAACGCCCGATTTGGTACTCTGCTTTCTTTCTTGCATAGCTTCTGCTGCGACCTCAAAGTGACAGTACAGATTGTGCAAAACGGAAAGTGCTGGAGCTTCTGAAGCTATTTCATGCTGTTTTAGATGGTTCCAAAGAGGGGACCCGCTTAGATTTCAAGAATGTTGAATCATATTGGGTTATCTGGCATCCAACATTGTGTCAAAGTGAATTAGATTCCACCCATCTTTCATATGATTTTCATTTCTTAATATGGAAATTCTTTCTGAGAAAGCAAGCTCCAAGCGGCAACGAAGTTTGGCCATCGATTTAGCATTCCACTTAGATAGCTGGCATACCTTCTATGCTTTAAACATGTCTTCTTCCTACCATTATTTCAAGTCCCACACACTTCACTCAAACAGGGAAATCAGTTTATGGAAACCATGATACCACGACATTGCTCGTCCGCTCTGCTCTGCCACAGCTAAGAATTTAGGATTGTTGTTAAACTTGCCAGTCAATACTACTTGTTCCTTCCATTTATGCTTGAATGCAGTGCTGTATAGAAAATCTCTGAAGAATAGTTTCTCACAGAAGCAGGTACTCAGTTTTAAAACTTTATATTTCTATTATACGGTGATGCGGATTTCTGCAGAAGATAACAGAATGATCCTAGATCCAGCAACATGTTCTTGCTAAGATGGGCCATTTTATGCTATTTGAGGAAGTAAAGCCCAAAATGCAGGCATTTATCTGTCCTTTAATGAAACGTAAGGCCAAGAAGGGATGCAGTTGGAAGAAAACCTTTTTGGGCGCATATACTAAGCACAAGCACTGCCTGCAAGCTGCGTGAAAATTGACAATGAAGGTGGAATCATTTTGTGAATGCAACTCTAAATTGGGTGCAGGTTATGTGACAATATAATTTCTGCACTGAATTATACAAGCACATGGTCTGGCAGTCTGTTCACAGAAAATAAGATGACATCTACTAAGACATGAAAGGCATCATTGCAGCACCTGCATGCAAGTTGTTATCACTCCTCTATATCTTGGCATTGCTCTTCCTCTGTCTTTTAATCAAACGTAAGGCCAAGAAGGGATGCATTTGGAAGAAACAAAGATTCTTTTTTGGCACATATACTAAATGTCCAAGCACAAGCACTGCCTGCAACCTGTGTAAAAAATCGTCGTATTCTAGAGTGCATAATACCTGGTTATACAGAACATGGAGAAGGAATGGAGGCATTGAAACTTATTCAGCAAATTGACAATGAAGATGGGGTCACATTTTGATGTTGCTTATATTGTCTGCATATGCTGGATGTTGGTACAATCATGTGGTGGAGTAGACGATTCAGGTGCGGCATTAAGTAGGTATATTCTTCAGTCTCAATAAGATACCATTTGTAGGGGCAATACTTCCATTCTTCAATGCCTTCATCAGGAACTTGGCTATGCCATTTGTGGCCTTCACAGTTATATAAGATTTTAGAAACTTGCAGGGCCAGAAAATAGACACGAGATAGGATGGGGTGCGATCACTTCACATGTTACTTTTCATTCCATTTCTCTAATGTCGTTGTTTCTTTGCTGCCGTCATCTTCTGTTCAAGGTTTCTTCTTCCTTGCTCTTTGAATTGTTGCAAGGAAAAACACGCCGTGGCTACGGTGTTTGCCTAGAGGCATAGTCTCAAAAAGGCCCAAACATAGGTTAGGGCTTGGTTTTTACTTTTCCTCTGGATATTCCTGGCTATGGCGCTGGCATCCACCCATTTCTACATGCAATGGCAATGCAATGGCAATGGAGGGAGGTTTTGACCTCTCCTCCGCCTGCTGAGTACTTTGATCAGCTCCAAATGATGGGCCGAAATGGTTTGCCTCTGCCCAATTCATCTGTACCTTCTGCCTCTTCTTCATCAGCTTCTTCTTCTCAATCTTCTGTTGGCGGTAAAAATTCATGGTTTGGCTGGTTTGGAGGTTCTGCAAAGGAGAAAGAGCAGCAGTCGATCCACGCTGAAACACTCGATAGCTTCGATGCCAATCCTTCTCGTTCTGTTCATGGCTTTGAATTCAAATGATTTTCACATAAACATTCTTTCTATTCTGTTTTATTTCTTTAGTTGCAACGTGCATCCTTTTTTTTTAGTTTATGAGGTACCTATTCTTGCCTCTGTTAGTGTTGCAGTTTTTATACCACGAGCTTGCAGAAAGCGACCCACACCACAGGACATGTTTGTGTTAACTTGTAATTAAGTAAGATAGCGAGAGCTACGTAGTTGTTCAACCTATGATGGCCTTAATTTGACCATGCTTCATGCTCTCAGATTGCAGAAATTTTGTGCTTGTATGACACAAACATGTGCGCACAATGCTCTAACAGAATCCACACATGGGTTTCATATCACCTCTCTACCGCTATGAATAATGGTCAAGATTTGAAGATGTCCATGCTATAAAGCTCTGAGCAGTTTGAACTTTCTATGGTTTTCTATGATTTGAGTAGCCACGAGATCAAGATCTGCAGCTGTACCTGTGCATGGTTTATATAAAACTCTTTTTAATTTTGAAGATATGTAACATGAATTACCCAACATGGTAGAATGTTACATAGTCCGATGGTTATTCATGGCTGGTATAGGATCTAAAGCATCCAATATGGAGAATATAGAAGCACTTGAATAAAGCATAAGACTCCATTACTCTGGTATAGGATCTGACCAGTTAGTAGCATATAAAGAGTGCTTGTTATTGCATAACTATGATTTCTTAAATCACAGAATAATTAAAATAATTAGCGTACCAACTTCATCTTAAGCCCTTAGTCTTCCAAGCAATGCTACTCATGTTCCTCGGTGCATGCATACAGTACACAAGTGCTATGTGGAAGGAAATGGTTTTTGACATATAGAATCTAGGAAAAGCGGACTATGCACTCATTCATTCCATGTACTTGCTTGACTCCAAGTACTTGCTGCAAGGCATAGTGGCATTGGAAAAAAGAAAAAAATTTCATGTTTATATATAAAAATGTCGGGGCTTAAAAGTGCCTTTCCTGTTTCTATTTGGATTTTATTATGATGGTTAATGCTCAATTAGGCCTTCTGAGTCTATGATAAATGGTTCTTGTAGCATGGACCACTCTTCTACCAGGATATGCACTTCAAGGAAAGGTTGGACATGTCTTGAACCTTTTTTCCTACTATACAAGAAGAATGTGCTCAAGGATATAAAATCATTTCTCTAGACCTGCACTCTTCTTTGGACAAGCACTTATGGGGGACTTGACGTTGTTGTGTATACAGCTAAAGGGAAAAACTACAAAACGCCCTTATGTTTTGCCGAATTTCATCAAATGCCCCTGAGTTTTTATTTATTCACCAAATGCCCTTGGTCAACGTATATTTTTTTTACATTTTCAAGTCTTACAAAATGCCCTTCACTTTTTTTGTATTCAACATAATACCCTTTTTTCAATGGATATTCTTGGGCGCCTTTTTTGGATCATTTATTGCACGATTCCTCAAAGGGAAAAGCAAGGCACTGATATCCTACTCCAACGAATCGCTTCAAATCCAATCTGCTCCAACAGATTGCTTCTGGACTGCCACTGATTTTGCTCAGGTTATGTTGCTGAAGGACATTCCAATAATTTAGTTAAATTTAAGGCATTTTGGGAATTCAAAAGAAACATAAGGGCATTTGAAGAATTAATGTAAATCTTAAGGGTATTTGAATAATTTTCAAAAATACAAAATACATTGTATGTTGACCAAGGGCATTTGGTGAATTAATAAAAACTCAGGGGCATATGGTGAAATTTGGCAAAACATAAGGGCGTTTTGTAGTTTTTCCCACAGCTAAATAAGACCTATATGCTGCGTTGGTACTACCTGCAAACGAGTTAACATTGTTGAATATATAGCTAATTGATATTGTTTGCAAATGAGTTAAAGTGCAAATGATTAATTCTCAAATCCTCCTTATCGTTCAATCCTCCTTATCGTTCAATCCTGACCATTGATGGTCAGGATATTCCTCCAGATATACCACGAGGCTCAATCCTTGCCGTCCGCAAAAAGTCAACCC
>JAANSK020289057.1:0-10575 GCA_011763485.2 Isoetes engelmannii
TTACTGACTTGCAGGTTTTGAAATATCTTTGTATATCATGTTTAGTTGTGTCTAGGAATGTGATATGTGTGAAGACTGATGTGCTCATCCCAAGATGAGGACACGTGGTTGAATACTTTGCGGATTTTAACTTAACAACACAAAACTACAAGCACAGACTTGGGTTCCTAGTATTCAACTGCCCAAATCCAGATATCGTGTTTGTTACTTCATAGAGAAGCCTCGTTCAACATTGTTTTAATTTGGTGGTGACAAGGTCAACAGTTAAACAGGGTTTTCTTTTCATCAACAGTTGGTTCTCCAAAAATTCTTCCATTATCATTCAAAAAGGTCGAAGGATAATTTTGTTCAAGAAACACAAGGACTTTAAGTTTGGCAAGGGCAAAAGGCGAGCATGTGAACGTGCCCATGCTGACAGCGTGGTGAGAAGCAAACCTTCACCTGGGTTTAGAAGAACAATGCTGCTTTTCTTCAATATGTTTTGCACTCTTATATACCACATTTCGACTACTCTTAGCAACCCAGAAAGAGAGCTATGAAACATCTGTTGTTAAAGAATAGTGCAACTTGATCAAAACTTAAAATATCCATTGGTGGTGATAAGCAATATACAAAATGTTATACTTCATCCAGCTTTAAGTTTCTTCCAAGAGCCCTAACATAGAAGAGACCCACCGCCCTAACATGTAAGTGTTCCATGGAAATCATAGATATGCATATGCCCAAATCGAGGCGAGGCCCCGACCAGAGGCTGGGGCCGAGCCGAGGAGTGTAAAAAGGGGCTGCCCGTCAGGGCAGCCCCTTTTCTAGTCTTAATATAAATTTTTCCTTTCCCTCAAAAAAAAAGAGGGAGGGGGGGGGGACCTAAGACAATGATGATGATACCCATTTTGAGGTCACATGTGCGTGCATCTTCAATTATGGTCTTTATGTAGAACCTTAAAAGTTGGCGAAGAATGGTCTTTATTTGATGTAAAAAAATCTCGGAATAAGAATGTGGCTTAAACCTTTTCTATTTTCTTGTGGATGGTGTTAGAGATGGGGAATGCCAATGTTATGTCAGCCTATAGATGCCTTTATAAATTATAGTTATAGCTATAGTGCTATTTTGAAAAAATTGGCAATGACGTTTTTTTCAATGATCTGAATGCAAATGTGCCCTTCAAATGAATTGTTGATTAAGCTGAGATCTTTCCAATAAGCATAAAATCATTCAATTCTAACACCACAATCTCAAGTTATGAGATTTTTCATTTCTCAAATTCTGAAGAACTCAAGAGCTTATAACTTGAAATTTTTAACTCCAATTCGGACAATCTTATGCTTGTTAGAAAGATCTTACCTTAATCTACAATTCGTCTGAATGGCACATTTGCATTCAGATCATTGCCAATTTTCTCACCACTAGGTTTAGTGGCATTTTGGTATTTTTGTCAAACTTTAATGGTATTTTGGTAATTGTCCCTCTAAAAATAGGGACAATAAGAAGATCATAAGATTGCATATTGAGATGGCATAAATGAGAAAAAGATAGAAAGAAAACATGAAAACCGTTTAGAGAATGAACAAGAGCTTATATGGCAAATGCCTCAAGATTTTGAGTACAACCAGAGTAAAAGAACTAGACGAAGCTTTATTATTGAAGCTACTCTTCAAAAAGAAGACATATAACAAATCCACAAGCTGCATTAAGAAGGTTTATGAACAAATTGTTTGTGTTTGCTAGTGCAGATTTTGAGGTGATGGTATTATGAGATCCAAAGATTGATGCCAAATGCCTTTCAAATGTTGGTGGGAGGCATAACCAAGATTTGTTCCTCTGAAACCACATCAGCCTCTGCGGCTATGGCTCCTTCTTGCCATGCTATAACAACGTGACATTATAGACAACTTAACACAAGAGTTATCCCTTGCTTGACCATAAATAGGTCATTTCTATGGTTCACCTTAAAATTCATATAAAATCAACGGCATAAAATTTTGTTAAACCATTTCTACATGTTGATATATGACAGTCATGTTGCACAAGAAAAATAGTAAAAAAACTGCACGTACCCCCGAAATCGAAACTTATGCTTAGGTGAACGCGGGGGCAAGGGGCGGGGGGATGAAGTCCATTTTACTTCATATTTATATAATGTAAAACTGTCCCCCTTTTTTTTCTTAACTTTTTCCAGTATAATGATATTCTTCTATACGAGATAAGGATGAAGATACAAAAAACCTTGTTCCAATCTAAACTCTAGGAAGGAAGATATAGCCAGTCAAACATAAATGGGGGCAAAAACTATTCTTTGCCTTCTATGGACCAATAATGCTTCCCACAAGGTTGTTCCAATTAAAATTCTACAACTTTTGCATAGACATGATTTCTTACTTCAAATATAGATATAAGTAGTTAATTAAGTGTTTTATGCTTAAAAGATATTTGTTGACCTGTAATATAAGGTTTCATCTTTGATTTATAGTCGTAATTTCAAGTGACTTTTAAATGAAGTAAAAATTTGATGGAAATTTATTAAAATAGTACACCCTTTAAAAGATCATATATGAATTCTTGTATGTACATGAGATTATTGAAGGTATTCCTAGAAAACCTTCAACCTCAGTGGTACAGGTCCTCCAAGTTGCTTTAGACAACCACTCTGAGCAAAAAGATTGCAAAAAGAAAGCTCAAATTTCAAGTTAAAACTACTTTCACAAAACAAGAAAATGGAGCTCTCACTCAAAACGAATGCCATTTTTACTCCTGCATGAATTTCAACGAAAACTCAATTCAGATAGATGCTTTGACATGTAACGAAGATGACTCCAAAAGTCTGTTGGAAAAAAAAAGTTCAATAAGGCACTCAAATTTGCTTTTCTGACCGGGTCAGAATTTGGTCAACGACCATGGCCGCAAGCTCTTTTTTGCATCTCGAGTTTGGAATATTTTTTTTGGGTTCTGACACCTTTTACATACTCTGACAGCTCTGTAAATCAGGTGCAATAGGTTATATTTTCAAAGAATAGCTATTAAGACTCTGCAAGATCAAATTGAAGTCTAACATACTTTTTAGCTCAAGAAACAACAAGCTCAAATTTGCAAGAGGAGTTTGGAGACTACTTATTTAATTTTGACTGCTTGTGAGTACTTTGAGATATATGCACCGCACGTGCAAAAAGTCTTTTCAATGGAAAATGTATCAGAACACTCTCTGGCAAGTTTTTTTGTTAACAAAGCTAAGTACTTGAACTAATTATGGATTTGACAATTGCATATCACTTTGTATGATTGCCTTGTGTATGTTTTTTGTTCCCCCCTCCCCCCCCTTTTTTTTTTTTTTTTTTTTTTGCTGATGATGAGGTACGCTATGCATAGCTAGAGAGGTTATCTAACTAGACAGCACTAATCTTTAGCTTTCAATAAGTAATATGGGAATATAATATGAACTCTTAGCATCATCTTTTGACGCTTCCAAATATCAGGCAACAATTCAGTTGTTTTCATGTTTCTGTTATTTTCCAATACAAATAGAAGTAGTGTTCTCCATTAGTAATATTGTTCAGATGATCACACCACGCGAATTTATTTAAATGTTAAAAAGAGCACATATAGCATTTTGCGATGTATGATCCATAGTTGATCATACGACATGAAAAGTACTTGTACGGACTAGAAGACACCCAAGTGCTTCGTGATATTAGTAAGCATTACAAGTAAGCTTTACATATCCTTTGTTTCTTCGATTTCCACAGTTGCAATGATTGTGGACCCGTAGAATGCTGCCATGCGAGCTTACACTTCCTCTTTAGCATAATGACAATCGTGTTTACCACTTCAGGGTTATTTTTTAATGCAACTTTCCTGTCGTATTTAGCGACTGCCCTTCTATAGAACCATTCCATAATTTGCCTTAGAGGGTTGGTTCCTGAATTTACACCCCCTCTCTGAGTGGTCCGATGAAATGCTATTTTTGCTTGCTTGTGCAACTTCTCCATGCCTTGTGCACTCCAGATTGCTAGACTGCCATATTTCGTAAAAACCCAAGGAGCATGAACCCAAAAGATGTGCAAATAGTGTGTGACTCCAATCTCTCCCCATGCATCTATGTAAGCCCTAATGAACTTGTTATTCGCTTGCACGAACATTTTTGCATCTTCTTTTGTAAGATCCATTCGCTGAATGTTCAGGAATAGACAATGCAACCCATGTTTTTTTCTTTCTCAACGCGGTGCGCACTCCATCTATATGGTCTTGTTCTGCATCAACCAACAATTTTTCATATTCATATACCTTTTCACTGATATCGTTCTGGTTAGAAGCCTCTTTAGTGTTCATTCTAAAGCGGCGAGCCTTCACCCCTCCAATTGCACCTTATGAGGCACACTTGTTTTTCCTACTTTTTTCTCATCAAGCTCTAATTTTACGTTGCCACCATTCAAACATGCTTCTAACAAGACCTTTTTAACTCGTTTAATTCATTCTTCCCTACTTTTTTTGTTTGTAATATTCCACAAAAATTTGCAACTCAAAAAGATCATATTGTCAATGATTCTAACAAAAGCGTGCAAAGTGCAAATGTGGACTCTCTCTAATGGAATTGGAAAAATACTATGGAACATAGTATCCACTTTATGTCGATCCGGAGGATTCAAAGGTTAAGGGACAACATTGAAACCGTCCTCCCAGTGGTTGACTTCTTTCCATGATTGCAATATAGACGACTTTTGCTTGTTCCTTATCCTCCACCGCTTACATTCTACATTGCCTTCTTTGCTTTTAAATCTAAGGCCAGGTGAAAAATGACTTTGTAAGATCCATATTGATCGGCTTGCAAGACTTACCCTCCCTTAAATCTAGATATGAAGCTCGAATGTCAGTTTGGTTGAACAGCCACTTCAGTACCTCGTGGGTCTATTTCTGAATCTTAAAGAGACTTAACCACCAGATGTCATCTTTAGATTAATAAGAGAACCATTTCTCGGAGGCCTGTAACATCACCAGCTAGTGTACGATGCTCCCATCATATAGAAACTGGAGTTTCCCCTCTCGTCGGCCATGACACCAATGAAAGACCACCCATCTGACTTGGAATCCTTGATGATGAACAAGGTTCTACGTGGAAGGACTGGACGTGTCATTAATCACGTCTCCCGGGGGGTCCGGTCCACCTATCAGTCAAACATAACATATACAATACCACCTCGAAGGGTGGAGATCATCATATCACCTGAAAACAACATAGCATTATAACATTAAACCCAAATCCTACCCAAGCCTCAGACTCGAAGGTATGACTGAAGGCTTGGGTCTCTAGAGTTTAGTGCAGAGTAGAATTCATAATGGATTTGGCTGGCATAGAACATGGTCATTAGGTAGTCCGCCCCTCCCGTGCATACTTTGCAGATAGGCTGATAAGTCTTGGGACCTGACCATCGCCTGCCGGGTGCATAGCCAAAGGGGCTACTCCTGGGTTGCATCTCCTCAGTCCCGATGAGGCAGGAAGGGACTTCTCCCTTCCAGAGAATCCATGCCCATAGCAGGTGAGCTAGAGGACTACCACTGCCTGTACATGACTTGAAACCCATTGAAGGTGGTCGTGCCACCCAAGTGGTGTCGAGCCCATACCAAGAGCCTCACGCAATGCATACTGGTATTACGCCTAGCTCACAGTGTTCCCCGGTGGGTCTTACACACTAGAGGGATCAACCGCTATGGAACAAGTTCTCCCTCATAAACCGGTCTGGCCCCTCCACCCACAATGCAAGCGGGCTCTTACGCACAGGCCGCAATTAGCTGGGAACTTATTAGGCCTAAAACTAGGATCATCATACTAATTCAAGGCTTGGGTCTCTACCTCCCTTCCCAATACACAAGAGGGCGAATAAATCATCATAATAAATACGGAAGCATCATAACAGAATAGAAATATATCTCACAAAAAGGTAGATTCAATGGTTAGTTATTGGCACCTATGGGTCAAAATGGAGACAAGAAGGGCCAATGGCTAATCTCATAATCAAGAATGGGGCTAGAAGCACCTACCAGAACCCTGGCTGGTGGGCATTGCTCCTCCGAAAGCTTCCATAGCTGCTGGAGAATGTGTCGAGACTATGGTAGGCACGCTTCGCAAGAATGGGGGTAGCAGTTGTGCTCCTGGGGCTGAAGGCAACTGCTGGGCGACTGTTGTCGATGGCAATTTGGCTTGACTGCTAGGCACTTGCCTCCTTTTATAAAGAAGGTCCCTTTTAGGGCACACTCACCTAGGGGTTTGATGATAATAGGTCAAGCCATGGGATTATGCCATGTGGCAGTTAGCATAATATATTGACATGATGCAACATGTGCAATATACTTGGGTTCTAGGGGTGCGCCACCACATATGTTATTTAATACCGACTACTGAGTACATGTCGTACGTACGATATGTATTAGTGACGTGGCCAATATAATATACGTATTTATACCATATATTATCCTGGAATGTCACATTCTCCCGACCTTAGATTGATGCTATCCGCAGCATCATAGGTCTCCCCACTTTGAATCCTGTATAATCCTTGCAACATCACATCACTGACATGGATTTATTACGATTCAAGGTCATTTAAATAATTTCGATCTTTAAAATAATAATTCAGAATATCAGTTATCAAAACATGAGTTAAAGCTCAAAGGCATTTCACTTACCTCAAATTAACTCAGTTTTACCAAATTTTATCACATAGCAAAGAGTTTCATGCGTGGCTAACTAGGTCCTTGTGGCATATAAATATATCATTATTTGCCACAAGTTGTCTCGTGCGACTCCATGCCTTAGTTAGACATAGTTTTTAATATTATAAAGTTCGTGTATAGGGAACCACCCATTTAATTAACTGAATGGACGCAAAACTAATTTCCTGACATAGGAAGGGGATGCTTCTTCCATCGTGGCCATAGAGACAGCGCCTTATAATGCCTAATATGCCACTAATGCCTACACCTGTCGTCATCCATGGCACAGGAGGTTGGCTTCTCCCCTGTCATGGCCTGAGACGAGAGACGAGATGTGCTTTCCTATCATGCATTGTTATATGACCTCTTTTCTCTCAAAGGCGTCTACTTTCGTTGCACCGGAAGTAGACTTTTAATCTACCTTCCACTCACCTATGATGTCGGCGTCGACTAACTCGGTGACGAGTCGTCCCTTGCATTGCTCCCAAAATTGTGGGTACCACTTCTCGAGATCTGATTATGGCACCCGTGGCATCTTCCACAGACAAGTGTGTCCAATTGACCAGGAATTGCATAAATTGCGATCTTCTTGTCTTCTTATAGGTCTTCTGAAGAAGGACTTCCAGAACAGCCTCAAGTTCCTCCTCAGTCAACTCCAACAAAGTCGGAGTATCCTGGATTTCATCTGGGTTGGGCGTATGCTTCTTAAGAATACTTATGTGGAAAACATTATGGATCTTTAGACGAGCTGGTAAGTCAAGTTTATAGGCTTGGTCACCTACTCTCTTGACTATTTTGAATGGCCCAGCCCATCTGGGAGCAAGCTTCTTACAAGTGCCGATGCAGAGCTTCGCTTGCTTGACCTTGATCTTCAGCCAAATGTTGTCACTGACCTGGAATTCTCTTACTGATCTATGCTTATCGGCCAGCGCCTTCTGACGGCTTCTTGCTACTAAAGAGATATTTCCTGACTTCATCTACAAGCTCCTACATATCTGCCAACATCCGTTGAGATACATCTACCTTGGACACGGGATTGTGCCAAGTGTCTATTGTAAGGCACTGATAGCCATAATTGATCATAAATAGGGGACATCTGCGATGATTCCTGCTTAGTGCTATTATAGGCGAACTCCACCAAGTGAATATATTCCTCCCATTTAGATTGCTTATTCCAGACATATGTTCTCAACACATCCTTTAAACTGCGATTGGTGCATTCCGTCTAACCATCTGTCTGGGGATGATATACTGAACTCATTGAAAGTTTGGTGCTGATTGTGGTAAACAAGTCATGCCAAAAAGCACTCGTGAACTTTGGATCTTTGTCGGGGATGATCTCCCTTGGCATGTCGTGGAGTCTGAAAATCTCCTTTGCGAAGTGCGCTCCTGTATCCAGAGCTGTATCTGTGGTCCTACATGGCACAAAATGAGCCATCTTGGACAACTTGTCTACTACCACCATTAAGGCATCATGCCCTATTTGCGTTCTCGGCAACCCTGTTATGAAATCCATGCTTACCACTTCCCATTTGGCATTCAGAACTGGCAAAGGTTGTAGCACTCCGGGAATTCGAGGCTGCTCTGCCTTCATTTGCTGACATAGTTGGCACTCCCTTATGTACCTTGCAATCTGCTTCTTCATGCCTGACCAATAATAACTACTTCTTATCTTGAAGTATGTCTTCATAAATCCTGTGTGGCCAGCTATTGGGCTGTATGGAGTATCAACTTCCTTATTCCTGAAGATTCGGGTATGCATAACTTGTTATTGTAGCATAGGAGTTTACCTTTTTCCTTATAATTCTTGAAGGTCTCCTTTTTCTCATCCCTTGTTGCTTCTTTAGAAAGGCTACCCCATGCTTCCTGGAAATCCTTATTCGTCGGCAAGGTTTCTTCAATCTTCTTACCAAACTCACCGGTGAGTGTTGTTATGGCATTGCAATGAACCTTTGTGATGAGGGGATGTCTTGAAAGCGCATCCGCAACCACATTAGGTTTTTCTGGTTTGTAGATGATCTCAAAAACATACTCCTCCAGGAACTCCATCCATCTTCTTTGCCTCAAATTGAGGTGTGGTTGTGTGAAGATGTACTGGAGACTCTGATGATCGGTATCTAGTTGGAATCTTCTGCGCAATAGATCATGTCTTCACCTCAATGCTTGGACAATGGCTAGAAGCTCTTGATCCTGGATTAGATAGTGCGTTTCGACGTTGTTCATTTTCCTCGAATCATACGCCACTACCCTGTCTTCTTGCATCAACACTGTCCTTTTGAGGATCTGGTAAGGATAAGACTGGGGCTGTTATCAAGGCTTCTTTTAGTTTATCAAAACTCTGTTGTGCCTTGTTTTGCCAATGCTTTGCCCAATCTTTGATCTTCCCTGCTCTTGTGAGGTCTGTCAATGGCATAGCTATCTTTGCAAAGTTCCTGACACTTTCTGTAATAGCTCGCTAATCCTAAAAAGCTTCTTACCTCATGTGTATTCTTTGGAGGTGGCCATTCTATAACTGCTTGGATCTTTGTCGGGTCTGTTGAGATTCCTTCTGCTGATATAACATGCCCTAGGTACAACTTTGATTGTCGCAAAGTAACACTTACTCAACTTTGCGTACAACTGATGTCTCCTCAACTTTTGCAAGGCTTTCCTCAAATGCTCCACATGTTCTTCCACAATGTCATCGAAGAATATGATGACAAACTCGTCGAGGAATTCTCAGAATATATCATTCATGAGTCTCATGTCTGTTGCTGGTGCATTTGACAATCCAAACGGTATTACGGTAAATTCATAATGACTGTACTTGGTCCTGAAAGACATTTTGTAAATATCTTTCTCCTTTATCCTTATTTAATGATAACCCAACCTGAAGTCAATCTTGGAAAAGATTTTGGCACCTTGGAGCTGATCCATCAAATCATCTGCTCTAGGTATGGCATACTTACTTTTGAAGGTGTGCTTATTTAGTTGCCTGTAGTCAATACACATTCTCATGCTGCCATCTTTCTTCTTGACAAATAGTACTGGTGCCTGGAATGGAGGAACAATAGGTCTCATAAACCCTAGGTCTATAAGCTCCTGCGTGAGTTCTGTTAACTCCCGACTTGTCATTCTATAGGGGGCTTTGCTGGTTGGCTTTGCCCCTGGCTCCAGCGCTATTTCACATTCTACTCACCTATAAGCTAGGATTTTCTTGACCTCATCTGTAAAGATATCATGGAACTGAATCATGTTCATACTGAATGTCTCTCATTCTCTTATCGAACTTCCCTATGCCATCCACATCTTTTGTCGTACTCCCCGGTCTTAAATCAGATTCCGTCTTTTCAGAATCCTCTGAGTCTTCTTTCGTCTCTTCATCTTCAGAGTCATGATTTTTTCCCTCTGCTTTCGAGTTCCCTTCCTTCTCTTCATCCTTAGAGTCAGGTTTTATTTCCTTTGGTTTCTCCTTCTTCTTCAGCTCCTCAGTTTTTTTCCTTTCTGCTTTCCCAACCCAAGTCAAATGATTTTTTTCCACATCAGGATAACACAGCTCCAAGAACTCTTTCTGCTCCTTAGTGGCCACCCAGCTTTGAATTTTTTGGCCATTGGCTAGATCTTGTCTGTCAATCCACCCGTTGACGAAGTAATCACAGACTAGGCCTCCTTTGGGAACAAATATTTTCACTAGGTTGTAGGCCAAGTTCGTGCTCAGTCTGTGCTTGTTCACTGCACCTCCCTTCAGGCCAACCTGCTTGTACTCTAACTCCTTTTCACACTCCTCGGGTTACCTGGAAAATGACAGAATAATTGATTCTATAAAAGTTTCACATTCAGATAAGAGAAATGCTTGCAAGTACATTTTCTGTCTGAAATATTATAAAAAACTACTA
>JAANSK020289068.1:0-10573 GCA_011763485.2 Isoetes engelmannii
AGATCTAGCCAAAAAAAAAAAAAAAAAAAAAAAAAAACCATTCAGCTATTCATAAAGGGAAGAACTCATATGGTCAAGACAAGCTACATGATGCCCCCCATACAAAGATTCCTTGTACAATAATTCGTGCTTTACAAGATATGCTTTAGCTATTAGATCCCTTAAACAGATCTTTACAACACCTGTGAAGGACTTTACAAGACCTGTGAGTGAACGGCAGTAACGTGGGTAGATCGGACTTGTTGGAGTTGATGATGTGGACGAATCTAGTGCAAAGATTCCTTGTACAAATTCGTGCAAAGGGTGAGCTACATGATGGTCTCCTATTCAAAGGTCCTTTGTACACTAACTCATGTTAAAGAAGAAAATTTAACAACATGGAAGTTCTATCTCCATTTCCATCTGAGGTTTAATCTGATGATGCCATGTGGTATCCTCTCCACTCTGGAATGGAAGTTGGGTTCAGCATTCCGTCGGCAGCAGTTTTTACAAATTGTTACAGGTTGCATGCTTCTGCTTACACGTTAGGAGAGGGTGGCTACGGAAGGACGTGGAAAATGGCCAGCTCAGCTTAGATAGGGTCCATTTAGGGCTGCGTTAAAAAAAATAGGGCCGTGCAAGAACAAACTATATAGGATAGAGATTAATATCATGCCAACTCTCTTAATGTAATTTTTGCAAATAGCAAGTTTATGAATAATCAAGCCTCCTAGCAGTCTTGATGCATCTCACAAGAAGTGTGAACGAAAAAGTACCATTATAAAAATACATTTTAGATCTTGAATATGTACTGATCAAAACCTTTTGCATTTGTTCAAAAGGAGGCTCATGTATTACTTTATGGAACCCTTTAAGCAAGTAAATATAATTGTTACTTCAACACCTCCTTATATGCTCTATTACCAATCTACAGTTTTGGTCGTATGTTATGAAGCTCATTGGAAATGTGTCTTACTATTCCAGCATGACAATAGCTTTGATACATCGTGACTTGTTAACATGTCGGGAGTCTGATTTCAAAACCCATGGTACGTGGGTTTTTTTCACCAACTGGTATGCAAGACGTATATTTTCATTACCTGCCCTTTCCAGATGATCTCATGAGTCTTGTTCTGGCTGGCAATTTCTTACAGCTTCCTTGCCTGTGGTAAGAAATTTCACCCTTCTGTACGGGATTGCCATCTAATTCTAAGAGGGAAAATATGGTGGTTGTGTGGGTGGACTATGATTCAATGCTTCCCTTTATGCTTGGGAGAGCACAAGTATGACTATACTTGTGACCAATTCAAATAGTCAACTCTGATGTTTTATAACAGGATTTTATAAAACCGGAGTTTTTCATTCTTCTAAATCCAAGGCACAGTGCTTGAATTTCAATATTGTTATTTTTTTCTGTTCATCAATCTTATTGAATTATAAGTTTGATGGATGTTTTGATCTCTAAATATTACTTGAAAGATAAGTTTAGGCATTATTGTGATTAAAAAATGAACAATATTGCATGGCAGCCTTAAATGGCCACCCTGATAGCCTTCGTGGTTGTCCCCCTTTTGTACTCTTTCCACATTATGATCTTGAAAAGTGAAAGCATGGGTGCCTTTGCTGTCACGAAGTTGATATGGAGAGCACCTTGGTCTTGGTCAAATTGATGCGCATTTCAATATCCTGGCAGGTGTGCATTGTTGACAGACCAATTTTTGGGTACCGCAGAGTTGCAAGAACATCCTATTGCTCCCGAGATTCAGAAAATATTAGATGAGTCTTTTGATGTGTTTCCTAAAGCATTAACAGAATTGCCTCCACACAGAATGGTAGATCATGAGATAGAACTTGTTCCGGGAGCTGAACCAACATCAAGGCCACCATACAGATTTCATGCATTAGAGATGGCTGAGTTAAAGAAGCAGTTACCAGAATTATTGGAACAAGGTTTTATACAACTGAGTGTTTCTCCATTTGGAGCACCAGTTTTGTTTGTTAAGAAGAAAGATGGCTCATTAAGGTTGTGTAGTGATTATGGCATGCTTAACCAGATTACAGTTAAGAATAGATATACTTGCCTAGAGTTGACGAGCTCTTAGATCAATTGGGTCAAGCCAGGTATTTTACAAAAATTGATCTTCGATCTGGATATCATCAGATCCGGATCAAGGATTCTAATATCTATAAGACTACATTCAGAACACGTTATGGACATTACGAGTTTGTTGTAATGCCATTTGGGTTGACAAATGCTCCTGCCACTTTCATGCGTTTAATGAATGATACATTTCGACCTTTCTTGGATAAGTTTATATTGGTTTTCTTTGATGACATTTTGGTATATTTTAGGACATTAGATGAGCGAACCCCCTCAAAAATCCACAAACGGCGCCTTTTCCAAATCAACACACCAACCATGTCACACGTAGATGAAAAGCTTGCTTCTTCAGGGAGGACCAAGAAGCAGGATACAAATGAAGAAGCAGTTGCTGACTAGACAACCTAATCTAAAACAATGCCCTAACCCAATCCCAAGCAACCTGCAGATGGGGGCACGAGACTAGGCAATGATCCACAGACTCACGACGAAGACCACAGCACGGGCAAAGAGGGCTCACTCCTGGCTTAAACCTGCTTACAAGGACATTGACCCGAATACATCGATGCACCACCTGCTACAAAAGCACTCTGACCTTTGGTGGTGGAAGAAGGTTCCACGTCCATGTCCAGACCTTGTGTCAACAAGAACCCTGAAGCTGCAGTGACCACTTATCCGAAGGCGGTAAAGTGTCATGAATAACTAACACCCAGTAACACGACCGAACAAAACATGAGGCAACAACATCCGGATGAATCCTTCAAACCCGTACCACCACGTCATCCTGAAGTACAAGAGGCATATGTAGCGGAATACTGCCCGCCACCTGCTCCCAAGTAGCCCGGTCACTGCCCCTTAGCTGAAACTGGGCCCGAAAAAAATCCTCAAAATGTTTTCTAATCTTAGCTTTCTGGAAAACACACGTGTGGATGCATCAGGAAGAAGAAAATGCAAAGCGCTTTTTTTCTTGAAATTTTTGTCTTTTTCCTATTTTTTCTGTTACTCGAGTTTTCTTGCCAAAACTAAGGCTCGAATTCAAAATTCTGGCCTCCTTTGATCCTCAATTCCTCTTATCAGCTTGCTAGCCTTGTAGAGGCTAGCATATCATATGAATCCTGAGATCAAACCCTCCAAATGGATACCAGATACTTCACAATTATAGTTGATGGTCGGAGATTAACCTGTGGTTTCCTTTCTGGCTCATCTTTGGGAAAATCTCATCTTCAAACACTCATTTCCTGAAGAATCATTCACACCAGAATACTCAATTATTCCCTGTGACGAAGATTTCACTACTCAAATTGTTGAATCTTGGCTTGAAGAATTTGTAGGAGATAAGGACTCACCTGCTGCTGGTATCTTCCGAGTCTTATGTGATTGGACCGAGAATTTCATCTATGTCAAGATATACTCTTCTTAAAATGGAAGGTAATTGTGATTTTTCATGCTTTCTGTTACAATTAGTTGACAATTATATGGCTTTCTTAGTCTCCTAGCTGTAATTTAGATCAGAAATCTCCTTTTTTCCACCCCAATTGCTCTCCTTCTCTCAATTTTCTTGTGATCTCCTTTTCCTCTGCTTCAATTTTCCCTTTTTGTTTTCTCCTGCCTATTCGTCTGTCTTAATGGCCAATTCTTTAAACCCCAAAAAAAGTTTTTCTACCCTAAAAGCCGAGTCCCTCCATATCCTTCACCAGTTTATGAGCTTGGATTCTTCTCAAAGAAGCGCGCTGATCCACCAGTTAAGTTCTTTCTTAAAAAATCCCTCATTTGTTTCTAAAATTGGTGATTTTTCTGACTTGTCCTTTGCTAATAAAGAAACGGAAGAGCTTGATTTCCTTTCAATTTATCCTCCTCCCTGGGACAATGTCACTAAAGATCCGAGACCGGATCATGTTTTACATGTTCTGGACAATCAAGGAGTCCCTATTCACAGAGGCTACTACAGACCAAGACATACCATTCAATCCAACGCCACCTTTGCTGAAGAACTAGACTCTCTTAAGAGACAATGGCCTCCTACTACTAAACTTTTCAAAGGTATTTCTCTAAATTCAGCCTTGATTGCTTCCAAAATTCAGCTTTTCAATAGCCAAGCTGTGATAATGAGGGTTGATTCAGTTGGCCTTAAGATAGACAGAATGTGGGACCAAATCCTTAAAATGCATAAAGGGGTTATCATAAATTCCATCTATTGGCTAAACTACCCCTACCTCATGGTCGAATGTGGTAATTCTCGAACTGCATCCTTTCTCCTTAAATCTGGGAAGTTCACATGTGATACTTACCATCTGTCTTTCCTAAAATGGTGTCCAAACCTCCCCTTGGATAAATTTGATAACTTATGTGTGGCTGCCATTTCCATGAATGACCTCAGTCCAATCTACTGGAATGAAGATTGTTTTGCCAGTATTTGCAACTCCCTTGGGACTTATATTTCTACTGACTACTGCCCCTATAAGCCTCCAAAATGTTTCCTTCAAATCGATATCACCCATGAGATTCCAACCTCTGTTCAATTCATGGACTACTTTGGTGCCATATCTACCTTGCAGCTTAGGTGGATAGGTTTGCCATATATTTGTCAGAATTGTAACTTATATATTTGTCAGAATTGTAACTTAAGGCATGGATATAATCATAAATGTGCTGACCTTATAATGAAAGATGTGAGCCTGGATGCAATTGTTAAACCAACTGCTGCACCAACTGCTAATTTTGAGAAGGCCTCCACCAATAATCAAATTCCAGGTGCAGATTTTCCTAACACAGTCACATCTATAAATGAGCAACAATGGAAGAACCCCAATGGAAGTGCTAGAAGAATTCAAAAGAAAAGACAGCAGAGAGAAAATGAGAGAATCAAAATTGTAGAAAATGAGGCCTTTCCAGAAACTCTCTCTCAGATATCAAACAGATCTGATATGACAAACACACCAGTTAATGTCTTGAATAAGGGGATTATCTTCAATCCTCCCAAGAAGGACAAACTTGCAGGTAAATCTGATATGCTAAAAATGAAAGAGACAGAAATTGAGCATAATAGAAAGATGCTCAAAGGTAAAGCACCTATGCAGCAACCTGCCACTTCTGACCTTCATCACATTCTACAGACTATTAAAGTTGATAGCAAGATAAATTCTCTTCACCAAGCTTCTTCTTCAAAGCATGTTCCTGCTTCAAGGACCCTGAAGGATCAAGAGAGTTCATTAGTCAAGGAAAACAAATACAAAAAAATAAAAAAGGACCACACTTTTAAAACACTTACTTCTCATGCAAATGTTACCAAAGCTCGAGATAATAACTCCACATCACCTTTGAGGAAACAAATTGATTCCCAGAAATGACTGGACTCAATTGTCCTACCTGATGTTGAAGTCACTGATACAGAAGCTGGAAATCTCAACTCCATTTCTACACATACAATATTCAACTTCAAGGTATTAACTGATGCTCCTCATGAAGAATTTTGTGCAGATACCCTAGAATCTTCTGTTATGCCTTCCTCACCACCTCACCACCTTCTACCATCTGAACCATCCATACCAGAACTGTCCATACCTTTAACTCTACATACCTCCCCCAAAGAGACTGACCTCATTTCTCTATCAATGAAATAAATTCTACCCATGTTTCCCCATCCATTTCCCCAAAAGTTGCTAGTCAGATTTCAGAATTACAGATTGCCATGGTTGATTCAATTATCAGAGCAGAAACACAGACAGACATGGTTGATATCAGGGCAGAAAATATTGATCATACTGAGATAGTAACTAAGACAGACCTCCAGGGTGAGTCTAATCTAGTCAAACAAGGCAGTCATATAGAGAAATTGACAGATTATGATTTGTGTCCCTCTATGGTTCCTCTTACTCAAGAAGATGATTCAGTCAGTCAAATTGGTCTCCAGAAGACTCGAGTCAACTCCAGGCAAGTCTTTTCAACTAGTAACATTAATTTGAATTCTGATATGGACTCTCCTATAAAGGATAATCATAATTGCTGCTCTAAATTCTGGTCTTGCTCTCACTATGTGTCTGATTCTGACCTAGAAAACAAAGAAAATGAGTTAGAAGACCTCTCAGACAATGTCAAGAACTGGGATGAGGATTGCTATTTACACTCTGCTCCCAAGTTCCAGGATTCTATCATCACCAAAGCTCCTAAAAAGCCAAACAAAAAAAAAGAGGTCAAAGCCACTCAAAGATTCCTACTACTCCTGCTCCTATCACTAGACACTCTAATAAGAATTCCAAGAGACTGACTAGAAGTCATAGATAGTCTGGTTCCCTCGTCTGGTTCCCTCCCATAGATTTTTCCCTCTCCATCAAGATCCTCTCTTGGAACCTGAGGGGTATCAAAGGCCCTTTAAAAAGAAGACGTGCTATCTCTCAGCTGAGGTCTTACCATGCTGATATTCTTCTTCTTCAAAAACTCAGACTACCAAACTTCGAGTGCTCTAACCTTGCCAACTGGATCTATCCTGGCAGTTCCTCTCTTTGGATTGAAGCCACTGGCACTTCTGGGGGCTTATGCATCATTTAGAGGAATTTAAACCAGTGTCATTTTTACAAATAGCCCTGCTAAGCAATGGCAAACAGTCATCTTTAGAAAAGATGATATCATCTTTGGAGTCCTGAACGTTTATGCTTCAATCAATCCTAAACTTAGAGAAACTAGTAACGGGTGCCCGGCATTGCCGGGCATAAATACGATTCTATTGTAATGCGCATTACCTACTGATCCTTAGCAAGGTGTTGTCCAATGAATTTCATGTTGTGACATCGTTAGGCTAATGCTTAATATGTAAACTACTTGGTCCAATGTATTTCATGCTGTGATGTTGTTGGTCCAATGCATTTCATGTTGTGATGTCGTTAGTCTGACCGGGCCTTGGCAACCACTTGTTATATTGGTTGTGCATAGAGAAAATAAGAGAGAAATATAGGAAGTTCCACAGAAATGATACCGAATATGTTGAAAATGGAAGTCTATCATTGTCGTGTGTAAATACTAATATTGATGAAGTCGTAATGAAGGTAGATATGGAGTTTGTTAGTGCTTGCCATCTGAAGTGATTTGTTCTAGTTGCCCATCTCTATTTACCAGTTTTAACTTGTTACATAAAAGCTCCAAAGAGAGAATTGCAAACGTAAGCATACTCTGCATGTACCTAGGTTGTGCATCTCCATATACCAGTTTTAACTTGTCAAACAAACGATTTAAATAGAGAAAAGTGCAAAACGTAAGCATTACTGCATGTATCCAAATAAAATTGATGCAACCAACTGAGCAGTATACGGAGAAGGGCAATAATAGGTTTATTTGCAACTAACCATATATGGATGATCATATGTTTGGCCAATAATAAATCCTTCTCTGATATCAGCATTGTAACACTACATTCTGTGCTGCATTTGAAAGGAATCTATGCAATGTTTGCCAAAAAATCTGAGACAATCACAGAACTGGAAATGGCACAAATTTTATTGCTTTCAAAGATGTTGACAGTAACTGACAGTGAAAGCTAAATATAGATCTAAGAGATCTTTCTAAGGACATGTATGTGAAAAGCTAATTCAACTAATTCTTGGTCTATACATGAGATCTCAATCTACTGTCGTTATTAATGGATCTCCTGGCAAGTTCTTTCATCTAAAGAGAGGTAAAAGGCAAGGATGTCCCTTGGCCCCCTATCTATTTATAATTGTGGCTGAACTCCTCACTAAAGCTGTTATTTATCATCAAAATTCTGGTAATCTCTATGGCCTCTCTCCTCCTGACAATACCAATGATCTCAACATTATGCAGTATGCAGATGACTCCTTTTGCTTTCTTAAAAATGAAGTCAGCAATATCTCTTGTTTCCTTGATATCCTAGAGAAATTCAGTGCTGCTTCTGGTATTAACCTCAATCTTAGCAAAAACACCATTATTGGAGAAGGGTTGCCTCAAAATATTCTTGGAATAAACTGTATCTCTACTAATGAGGCCACCAAACTTCTAGGTATGCCTCTCTCTTTTGACTCGAATCTCAAAGGCCTCTGGTCCCTTATAGCTCCCATGTTTACTTCTCCTCTGCTCTTTTAGCTCCTAAGTGTATCTATTATCAATTGGAGAAGATCATCAGGAACTTCATTTGGGGGAAAAATCACATGGTAAACTGGCAAACTGTCTGTAGGCCTAAAATTCTTGGGGGCCTTGCTTGCAAAAATCTTTTTCTTCAAGGATGTGCTCTGGCAGGTAAATATATTTGGAAATCTCTCCATGGTCATAATAACCCTGCTGCTACCTTTATCAATTATTGGATTGGGAATAGTCAAATTAGAAATCATCCTACTATTGCTCATCACTTACCATCTTCAGCTTTTAATATTCTTAAGCCTGCTCCTTGTTCCTCTCCTCTTATGAGAAATCTGATCATGGCTTGGAACAAGATTCTTCCAGCTTTTAAGCATAATTCTCCTGAATCTAATAGGCCAGATACTTCTATTTTCTGGAATCCTTCTCTGTCAGATTATGCTGATATTCCTCTGGCCATTATTCACCCTAAAATATACAAAAAGTGGACTGAGCATGGCTTCAAAGTTTTCTCTGATCTTTGGCATAATGGTAACTTCATCTCTTGGACTACTCTCAAGAATATCATTAGAGGTGCCTCGACTGATAGAAAAATTTACAGGCTTCTATCCTCCAAACTCAGACATCTTCATGTCAATGTGGATAATTTTATAGGAGATTAGAACTTAAATGGTCATGTGAGATATAAAGTTTCTGTCATCTACAAGTATCTGTCAGCTAATACATCTCCTTCCAAAGCCAAGATATACTGGAATATTTCAGATGAAGAAGAGTCTAAGTTATTCCTCAATGTTTGGAACTCTTATTGTTGTCCCAAAATCAACTACTTTATTTGGATCCTGGCTAATAAGAGTGTTCCTAATTTGCTATCTTATCAAAGGCACCACACTCTAAATTCTAATCCTGTCAGCTCTTTGTGTCCTCTTGGATGTAATTCTGATGAATCCATGGAGCATATTTTCACTTGTCCTAAGTTGGCAAATTTTTGGAACTGGTTCGAGAGCACTTTCAGAATTCTTAAGCCTCAAAATCTTGTTTCCTTCATCTCTAGTGACAATTCTTTTACCAACTCTATCTGCTTCATTACTCTGTGGAATATTTGGAAGCAAAGAAACAGATGTATCTATGGCCACAAAAAATTTTCTTTAGTCTGGTTAAAACTTCACATCGAGGCTACTGCTACTTCACACAGGAACTTATGCAAAAGCAAAGACAGCAGCTACGACCCAGCATGGAACAACATTGGAGAATATTATGGATTTCATAATCTATTTAAGCTCTACTTTCTATATCCACCTTCTAATACTTGACTCTTCTTTGGTAGGTTACCTGGAAAGCTGCAAATGGAAACTGGATATAGGATTCAATTTGGCAGAGGCAAGACTATTTGCTCAGTTAAAGCAATCTGGGAATGTATCAGAAGCCAGCTCTTCAGGAAGTGTCAAAGGCAAAAGGAAAAGGCCCTTCCAGGATCTTCTAGCACAGATCGACCACATGTTGATGGAAAGTGACAAAAGCAAATACTTTCTTAGATCAAGGGTAATACCAGAAAAAGAAATCAAGTGGACAGTTGAATTCTGCTCAGCTACCTATCAGACTGCAACTCTCTTTTGGTTCATTGAGAGAAATCATCAAATTATGACACCTGCTCAGTTTGATCATTACAAAGAATGTTACTATTACCATAGGGGACAGGCAGATGCCTATGGTAATCTGATTCTTCTTATGGCAACCTGTAATCCTGAATACCTGATTGATAATGCTGACTGGGGAAAAAAGAAAAATAGCCACATCATTCAGCCCGAAGTCTTTGATGACTTCAGCTTCATTGACTCCTACAACTTTTGACTTTATCACATACCCTTCTCACTGTTGTATCTTTGCAGGTTCTTGCTACTCAAGTTACTAAACCTCCAGCTTATCTTATCTTCACTCTTGATCTGCTCAAGATTCTGCTCAGATGGAGCTAGCTAGCTACCTTACAGAATTTGTAGCTATCTGGAGTTTTTTTCAGTTCATGAGTACTTTTTCATGCCTTTTGGACACTATCTACATAGCTAATTTCGAATGCTCTACTCAAATATTAATAGCTGTCTCTATTATGAGAATATTACCTGTTATCTGCAGTAACAGGAAATCAGAAGTTCATATCATGTTTTGTTATAAGTTTGTTGTCCTTTATTTTGAGCCTACTCATTGGTTCTTCACCATGAGTAGTAACTCCATTGTATTTGGTTTCCTTTATTAATGATCAAAAAATCTCTTTCCTTGAAGAAAAAAAAATAAAAAATCTTAGCTTTCTAATTTCTTAGGAAGTTCTTTGACCGAAATACATATTTTTAGCAGGGTTGCCTAACCTGCCCTGACCTCAATGCTGCAATTCTAGGCTATCCATGTGTCCAGCCACATCAT
>JAANSK020289079.1:0-10568 GCA_011763485.2 Isoetes engelmannii
GGGCCCGACCCAATGGTTCGACCCGTTGGGAAGGGGAAAGTCCCCGGCGTTATACGATGGGAGCATCGTATGCCGTCGGGGAGCGTCACAGTGGAGGATGATCAGGTGGGAGTCACTTCCAGCATTGTGTCTGGGTTTGAGTGCCAGCAATGGCATCATCTTCTTTATGATTGCAATATATCTGAGGTACATGGTGAGGGAGATTTTACTTGGTCTAATGGCCGCGCTGGTGGTGGTTGTCAAAGCTCTCACCTTGACAGGGCTTACTGGAGTGCAGCTGCAGCTGTGGCATTTCCAAGTCTCTTTCGGTTTTGCCTCAGAGATAACTTAATAGTTTCAGACCACCATCCACAATTTCTTTCAGATGAGCCTCTGCAGCGCCGGCATCCTGGACGAACATGCTTTCGTCTTGAAGGAGGTTGATTTTAAGAAAGCTTGCAAAAACATATGGATAGCTGCCTTCCGCCGGTATGGAGGAATGGCCAGTATAGTCGTTGTCAGGACCTCCTCCAATCTCGGCAGGGAATCCTTCCAACAATTCATGAAATATTCTGGAACAAATCCAAGCTTTAGAGGAGGAGCAAATCTAGCAGGCAAAGACGAAGGCAGGTCTGCAGGTTTATGAAGGAGAACGTTGTACAATTTTTTTTCTTTCACGCAGCCAAGATGTGACGCATGGCATCAACTATATCTTCGTTGATTCTGCTAGATGGCCTATTTTATCTAGGATACCCCCATTGTTTCTGAGGAGCAGGGCATTTCAATAGAGGCAGTCATAACGGCTGATGACTTAGGTTCAAGAGTCTTTGAACTAAAAAAAAGGCAAGTGCCCAGGGTTGGATGGTATGCCTATTGAATTCTTTCAAGAATACTGGGAGAGGCCTACTGCTTTCGATAGGATTATGAACACATGTGCCATCTCACTCATCCCAAGGTCAAGGATCCTCAGACCATTCCAGACCGGCAATCAATCATCTTGTTGTCATATGTATATAAGGCTTTTACAGCAGGTGAAGGGAATCTTGGCTGAGTCCATCTCTATAACTCAATTAGATTTTCTTCAAAAAGATGCATTCTAAACAGTGTGGATGCTGCTTATGAGGGAATCTATTGGACACATCGACAAAATCTTCTTGTTGTATATCTCATGCTTGATTTTGCGAAGGCTTACGATAATGTAATCTAGGATTTCATGCGTCTCTATATGCTCATATTGGGATTTGGGAAGCAGTTCACTTTAGACGTCATGAAGTTGCATGTCTCTGCTTGGGCAATTGTTCTATTCCATGCCGAGCCACCAGAGATTTTTCCACTTGGTCGTGGTATCCGTTAGGGATGCCTGTTAGCACCTCTGCTCTTCACAATTGGCGCAGAGGCTCTGTCACAACTAGTTACTGTTGCAACACCAGAGGAGCTCCTCCAGAGTCTCGCGATGGAGGATGGCTCACAGGAAGTTTGTAATTAATATGCAGATGACATGTTTCTATGTCTAGTAGCCAATGCTAAGAACCTAGAAGCTGCTAAGTTGCTCTTAGATACATTTTCATTAGCTTCTGGTGTGCTGGTAGGGTGGCAGAAATGTACAACCCTATGGACACTGGATACTCCAACTCCAGCATGTGTTCAAGATTATCCATGAAAATTGCTCGCTCATGGATAAGCCACTAGGATGCTAGAGATTCCAGTTGGCATTCACGTTAGTGCTGGAGCTGCATGGGAAGAAATAATTAAGGGCTTGGAGAAGCATTTGTTTTGGTGGTCCACTGCAAAATTGTCTCTTGCTCGTCGCATTACGGTGGCCAAGTCAGTCCTCAATAGTACCTATGTCTATATGGCGTCCTTATTGCTAGCCCCACAGGCCAAAGTTCATGAGCTCATTGCAATAGTTCGGACCTTCATATGGGCTGGTATCGGGGAAGGCAGATGTAGTTAAGATGGCTTGGTCTAAGTGTATCCTTCCAAAGTGGGTAGGTGGTCTGGATATGATGGACTTCTTATTGCAGAGCAAACTCCTCATCTCTAAGTTCATTTGGAGGATCCTGAATGGTGAAGATGACTCTCCTGGTTTACGCCTTCTTAGGCAGTGTCTTTGTTACTGTGTCCCTCTTGGCAAAAAGGCGGTCAAACCAATTGTCCCCTGGGTATTATTTCATCTGTTGCAACCTTTTCCAAATGCTTCTCATTTTCTACGTGGATTGCTGGCATTGTGGGATAGAGTCAGACAGCTTTTTTGGCCATGTCCTTCCATCCACGCCCTACTAGAGATTCCTTGGTGGTGGGCACCATTGCCACTAGACTTATCAATCCCTCCACTGGTTGCATCAGTTCATCCCCTTACACAGATACATTGGGTTATTGCAGGTGTGGTCTCTATACAAGCATGGTATGAAGGTAAATTCAGGCCGTCTATTGCCTTGGCCTGAATTGTAGACAAAATTTCTACTATGTGTCTGTATGGGTCGCAAAAAAAATTGCCTCTTAGAGTCAAAATTGGTGTCATGCCGTGGGGCTGTCATGTAAACATTCATAAAGGCAAGCAATTCGTTAGCTCAGTATATCGCCTCCTTTTAGCACCACAACCCCTCCCATTGCCAAATGGGTGGCATTTGCAGGTTCCACAATCTAATTTGGGTTGTACATGGCATTGGCTTTATGATAAGTTGCTCCATACTAAAGTGTCGGTGGTAGCAGATTATCCATAGGTGCATGCGGATTAATGCCTTTCAACAAAAATCCTCGCATATCTGCAGTATGCCCGCCCTGCCTTTCATACGTGGAAACTCTTGAGCATTGCCTTTATCTTTGTTCAACTGTTCAACCTGCATAGTCATAGCTACAAGGTTTCTTTAACAACGCATTGGACTGCCAGTGCGTCCTCTTGGCTTCATACCCCAATGCGTGGCCTTCAGCTAGATAGAGGGCATTTCATCTTGGTTCCGGTTGGCTCCGGTGGTCAATATGGGAGCGTCGCAGACATCACATTTTCCATAGCATCTACTCGTCTGCTTACGGTGTTATTGCCATGGCTCAAGCCAAGATACTGTTAGCTTATAATTGTTCCTTAGGGAACGCATTTGGGTTCAGTATCTTCAAATTGGTTCCTATCATTAGTCTTCTCTTCTAAAGTACATTGTGCTTCAGGCTCGTGTTCCTGTGGCGTCTTCTTGTACTTACATAGTTAGATGAGACTACTCGTAATTTTTGATCTCTGATTAGTAAACATTTTCACTTTCGTCCTTCAAAGAAAAAAAAATTATTTGGATGCTAATTTTACACGATTACATTGAACTCATAAGAAATTGTCGATCGAGTTTGGATTATGTAATCTCAACTGCATATGAAGATTCAATTCTTCACCAATATTATCGCTTTTGTAAAGCTTATACCAACCTAGCAACACACTTGTAATCAGTTAGACAAGAACCCGAATTGCCAGAAGGGTCAACTTGGCAGGCCCGTCACATAATTCCATGTTCTTGCATTGAATGTTGTCCAAGTGGGAGACTGCGGTTGGCTTAGAAGCCAGAATCTCACTCACCTTAACTTATGCATTCTTGTTCTTCTTGGGAGCCTGCATCGAGCAACAAGTCAGATTGAAATGGACAGAATTGACAAAAGAGGACCACGACGAGGGCATGGGCGGTGGGATTCAGGGCCCAAATGCTAGGAGAAGGCTAGGTATGCTAGGAGAAGGCTAGGTAAGGAACAAAAATTGGACAAATTGGCATAAGAGGGGGGACCATAACATGGTGTGGGGTTTTTAAAAGGTATAGCATATTATGATAGTTGTAATATGCAGAAAACATTTATATGGATATTTAATAATATGCAGAAATCATTTTTGGATATTTAAAAAAGGATTTGCGTCAGCGCACCAAGCTGTAGCAACGTGGTCCAGATGGACAAGATTCTGTATTACATCGCTGGACAAGGCTGGACAAATCTCGGCCATAGCCGGATTGTGGGAAGTCCTTCCTGTTTGTCTGCTTGCGTGATCAATCCTTCCTTTCCGCCGGCTAATCCGACCGATCGGCCATCTTTTACAGCCTTTAATCATCTGGATTTGATTTTCAGCTCCATAGCTCTACGAAGCCGTTCTTCTTCTCCAATTTGGTTCTGGATGCAGCTCCCATATTGATCGCATACAGGTTTGTGCTCTGTTTAGCTCTGTATGATCTTTTCCTGATCTGATCCTGGTAATGGACAATTCGTTTTTACAAAGTTCCTGAATCTATCATGTTCTTGTATTTATATATGTTCTGTTGAATCATGTGAACTCCTGTTTCGTATCTGCATCATGTTTTGGATCAGTAATTCGATTTAATTCGTAATGCGTTCTTCAAGCGGATGCACAAAATAGCAGGGGGTGGCTTAAAACCGTTAGGACAGTCACATTTTAGAAATATTTTCGCAGAGCTGAACCGGGTTCATTTATTGCTTATTACATTAGATCCTTGGATGCAAATGAGCTCTTGAATCACATTCTCCAAGTTACTGAATCGATTTTCATCTTCCGGCTCATAATTCATAAATAAGTAGTTTAGAAATATTGCTCATTTTTTCCTCCGTATGGCTTTCAATCCAAACCTGAAGGTCAAATCTCATTCCGATTGCTGCGAAACTGACCACTTTTCCTTACTATTTTAGATCAATCGCATTTAGAGAACTAGCAGTGAATCGTTTTTGGAAACTTCCGGCGTAGAGATGCTTACTTATGAACATTTATTTCACTTCTCCTAAGACCTTTCTCGTTTTACGTTGTTATACAGAAGAAGAAGTAAAGGGGGATAATATGGCCGATCCAGATGGAGAAACTTGTCACGAAACAGCAGAGTCCAAGGAGGAGGAAAAATTGATAAAGGTAGATGCCCAAATGAACTCTATTATTTAATCTTGAAATCTACATCTGTCCACATGTTGATTGTTACGTGGCTACCAAAGAAGTAAATAACCAAAAAATTAGCTTGAATTAATTATAGTTATTAATTGTCTTTCATTTCTAATCACCTGATACCCCTTCTTTCTTTGCATTTATACAGCAAATACATATGCTAGAAGCACAAGTTATACAGCTTCAGAAAGATCTGGAAAAGCGTGTTTCTGATTTGGAGACTTCTCAGGATCATGCCACCTGCCTGGAAAAAGAATTTGAAGCAGCAAAAAAGCATATAGCAAAAACAGAAAAGGAATTACATCTATCTATATCAAAATCTGCAGAAGTGGAAAATAGGTTGGAAAAAGCAAATGAAGAGGTGCAGGATTTTAAAAGCCAGATCGCTCATTTATCTTCGGAGCTAAAAGAGGAGGTACAATCAAAGAACTGTTTAGAAAAGAAAGTTGTTGATTATGAAACAAAAATAAGTGAATTGGAAGATGACTCCAAGTTGCTAGCAACTAAACTGGCTGAAGCTGATGGTAAAATTTCTCATCTGGAGAGTTCACATAATGCATCCACTTCTAAACTGAATGATGCAGAAAGTAAGGCATGTGAGTTAGATATAAAACTCACTCATGCCAAGGAGACAGCCACCCAGTTAGAGAGCCAATTAAATGCATCTAACTCAAAAGTGCAAGCAGCAGAGGCTCAAGCAAAGGATTTAGAGCTAAAGCTAGAAGATGCAAAAAAGATGGTCACTACGCTCACTGAAAAACTTGATGCAGCAGAGAGTAAACTTGAAGGATCTGGGACTAAAGTATCTGAGTTGGAAACACAGCTTCGCGAATCAGCTCAAAAGGCTGATAAGGCAGCAGATAAGGTAAACCACTTAGAAACTCAACTAGCTCAGGCAACAAATGCAACATGTGCTTTAGAATCATCTTTGGCTGAAGCAAAAGCTAAGATATCCGATTTTGAAATGCTGATCAATACATTGACTATAAAATCAGAGACAGCTGAGAGTATAGGAACAGGTCTCAAAGCCAAACTAGCAGAAGCTGAAAACAATGTTTCTGATCTCCAAGGACAGCTCAATTCATCTATTGAGAGAGAAAATGCTGCAAAGGCCAGAGAATCTGATTTAGAAACTAAGTTAGCTGAGTGTAAGGTTACAGCTGAGAGTATAGGAACAGGTCTCAAAACCAAACTAGCAGAAGCTGAAAACAATGTTTCTGATCTCCGAGGACAGCTCAATTCATCTATTGAGAGAGAAAATTCTGCAAAGGCCAGAGAATCTGATTTAGAAACTAAGTTAGCTGAGTGTAAGGTTATGCAAGCTCAATCACTCGGTACAATCTCAAATTTGGAAGAAAAAGTCGCTTTGTTAACAGAAACCTTAGAGATTGCTGAACATCTGGAAAGCAAGCTTGTAGAAACAAGAGAAAGCACATCAAAGTTAGAAGCAGAATTTAAGGATGCATTGACAAAATTAAATACAGCTGAGGCAAAAGTTGCTGATTTGGAGGCAAAATCAACAAATGCTGAAACTAAAGCATCCAAATTTGAAATGCAACTGAATGCAGCAGCAGCAGAGGTGGTTTCTTTACAATCAAATCTCAATGAAATACAAAACAAACTAGTCACAGCTGAGAAACGGATTCCAGAGCTTGAGACCCTACTTAGTGCATCAATTGCAAAAGCTGAAAAAGAAGAGATTGAATATGAAACCAAAATAAAAGAGTCAACAAGTAAGTTCAATGAAGCCACAAGCAGGATTTCTCAGCTGGAGGAACTCCTAGGTGCATCATCATCAAAAGCTGATAATGCTGAGAGAGAATTGACTGAATTAAAACCAAAGATGACTGAGCATGTTAGTAACATGTCAGAATTACAAACACATTTATCAGAAACAGCAGAGAAGCTCAAAGCCGCAGAATGTAAAATAGCTGAATTGGAAAGCAAGTTAGTTGAATCCCAGGGCAGGGTATCTGAGTTGGAAAAAGAACTTCATGCATTGGATGTAAAGGCTAAAACTCAGGTTTCAGACTTTGAGGCTAAACTAGCAGAAGCCAAAAGTAGTTTCTGTGATCTAGAAGCGGAGATAGCTTTGGCAACTGAAGAATCCAGAGTATATGCCTGTAAGGTTGCTGAATCAGAAGGTAAGCTTGTGGAGGAAGGAAACAAGATTTCCAAACTAGAAGTTGAATTGAGTGAATTAGCGAGCAAAACTGATATAGCAAATGCTCAATCAACAGACCTGCAAGCCAAACTTGTTAAAGCTGAGGCTAGGATATCTGAGCTTGAAAAACAACTTAGCATGGCAGCTGAGGGAACAGATAGCGAGGTGATGGATCTGAGATGCAAACTTTCTGAACTTGAGGGAAATCTACTCATAGCTGAGAACAAAGCTTCTGAACTAGAAGCATTGCTTAAAGCATCAACAGAAAAAGTAATTGAATCAGAAGCTAAGCTAACAGATTGTGAAACCAAACTAAATGAAGCTACACATATATTTAATACCAAGGTTTCTGAGCTGGATGAGCAGATTGTAAAAGCAACTACAGCAGCGCAGAAGGTGTCTGAATTAGAAACCCAATCACATGAAATTAAAGTTAAGCTAAGTACGAAAGCTTCTGAGCTGGAAGAACAGATTGCAAAAACAAGTTTGGCAGAGCAGAAGGTGTCTGATTTAGAAACCCAATTATACGAAACTACACATAAGCTTATTACCAAAGCTTCTGAGCTGGAAGAACAGATTGCAAAAACAAGTACAGCAGAGAATATGTTGAGTGAATTAGAAACCAAGCTCAGTGAATCTAGTAATACCATATGTGAGCTGCAAGAAAAGCTTACGGCTTCAGGTACTAAAATTGAAACATCAGATGGCTTAGTAACTGAGCTAGGGGGCAAATTATCTAAAGCCGAAAGCAGGGTATCAGAGCTAGAAGCAGAACTGCATGCATCAGACGCAAAGGCACAAAGTTTAGGGGTTATGGTAACAGAGTTTGAGGCCAAACTAGCCCAAGAGAAAGAATGTGTGTCTACTTTGAAAAATAAGGTTGTGGAGCTAGAAAACTCACTTCAAGCCACCATTGAAAAAGCTGATACAGCAGAGAGTAAAGTGACAGACTTAGAAACCCAACTGTCTAAAGCAACAGGCCAGTCAGAAATGCAATTCAGTTCCCTTGCAGCAGCTGAACAAAAGGCCTCTAAGCTTGAAGAACTCCTAAAAGTATCCTCTGTGAAAACTGAGACAGCAGAAAGTAAATTATGCGAGTATAAAAAAGAGTTAGAGGAGCGCACGCAAAAGATCTCTCAGCTTGAACAGTTCCTAAAAGCAGCCTCCGATGAATCTGCTACAGCGGAGGCAGAGTTGGCCCAAGCTAAAAACAGCGTTTCTTGCTTGGAAGCTCAAATTGCAGAATTCAAAACAAAATATGACACAACCCAAAGTAAAGAAGCAGATTTATGTACCAAATTAGCAAAGACGGAGGGCGAGCTGTCCACGTTGGAAGCAAATCTTCGCACCTCTGTTGAAAAAGCTGGTAAATTGGAGATTAAAGTGGCAGAACTGGAATGTGCAATAAAGGAAAATGAGAAAAAATTACATGCTGCACAAAAGGAAGTGTTAGAGCTGCAGAGTTTGCTGAAAAGCAGTACATCAAAAGCAGAAAATAATGCGGCTGAGTTACAAGCCAAATTAACGAAGGCCGAGCAAAAAATCTCTGAGCTCGAAGGAGAAATTAAAAAGGAGGAGAAATTTGCAAAGGAGGTGAAGGATTTGGAGGGCAAGCTAGCTGAAGCTGAAAGCAAAATCTGTGAGCTGGAAGCTCATCATGGAAACGGTAAAAGTGAAGGCAAGTCAAAAGGATGGTTATCAGGTTGGAAGCGACACTAGCTAGAATCATTGGTTCCAGAGCATTTGATTACATTATTGGGCAAAATATAATAAACCGTTATGGCAGATATTCTATTTGATTTTGCTGTATTTCTTCCCGATTTGTTGAAGCCTCGTTTCACCTTTTTATGGACGAGTTACTTCTGGACTGTACACTATTCTGTACATTTTTGCTATACGTATATGTACAATAAAAAAAGCAAAAAAGGGTATGGTTAGTTACTTCCTTTCTCCATTTTTTATGTATAAGGTTAAATTCAGGTGAGGCCATTTCTCCATTTTTTCCTTCCTCTCTCTATTTTTTCCTGAGGCGGCGCCGCCCAATGGCAGCGTCACTGAGGGAATATTCTTGAGGGAATATTTCGAGAGTGGAATTTTCCCTTACGTAATAAACATAGTGAGAATTACGTCCAGTAATAAACACAGTGAGAATTACGTCCAGTACCTTGTTGACACGTTGCAACCATTTCCTCTCTCCCTCTCTCGGCTATGACGGAGGGGGATCTCTAGGCTATGGTGAACATTGCCAGATTAGAATGTAATGGTCCACAGCAAAGCAGGAGTAAATTCCAAAGCAGAAAAAAACTTGGATTTCGAGCAACTTGGATAATCCCTCTGCTATGGCGGAGCAGGATCTGTAAGCTTTGGTGAGCATGCCAGACTACAAGGAACCGTCCAGAGCAAAATCAGAGTAAAGCCCAGAGCGAAAAAAGCTTGGATTCAGCGCAAAAAAATAATTGCAAGAAGCTTTCACAGCAAATGAAACCAGAGCAACAAGAGCAAGAAAATAACTGCAAGGAGCTTCTGGATTCAGAACAAATGAATCCATAGCAACAAAATACTCTCGCTTTTCCCTACCCTGTTTTTTTATCTATCCCGCAATGGCTATGGGCTTCCTCGGCAATGGCTATTGCTATGCAGACCTTTGTTGGAGCAAAACACAATGATAGAACCCTTGCTACGCTTGTTGAAAAAGCATCTAACATTAAGCCCAATGGCAACAGAGGCAAGGAATCAGGCAACGAAGAAGAAACCCTGCGTTTGACAAATACCCTGCACTTGAAGGAGGGTTGAACCTGCACTGGCTTCCAGAAGAAAGTTTGAGTGGTGCCGCCACGAACAAGCGGAGGAACTTTTATCCATTATAAAATGAAAGGAATATCCCAGTAATTCTTACTAAGTGTTTATTACGTTCATTTATTCTATCTTATAGATTCATATGAGAAGCTAGCTTCACAATGTCGCTCTAATGGACACCTCCAGCAAATACAAATACATGCTAGGTTGAGCAAAGTGGATGCAAATTTTGTCTTCCACTGACGTGCAATTTCATTTCTTCTTTACAATTTTGCTTGCAAGTTTTGCCTTATTCTGCTTATGTTTCATAGTGTGACATTCGGAATGCTTGGTAATCAATGTTGGTACATGATGTATGTGCCGTTAGCAATGTATTTTAGGCCTGCACGGTAGGGATGTATCATGTTTTAATTAAGTCTATACTTTTGTCGATCAAAGCGATAAAAAAGTGGTCATATAGAAGAAAGAAAACCCATCACGTGTGAGCCTAGAACCACCACATGTCCATCCTGGTCACATTAGAATAATAAGAGAGGCTAATCCTTGCATGTCTTTTTGCAACGCATCCACATCCATTGTGTAATCATCAACCAATAGAGGAATAAAGCAAAAAAAAAAAAGAGGTGGGGGGGGGGGAGGACTTTCTAAATACGCTTATGAATTTTTGGGTTGCCCCCATGGATGACTTTTTAGACCAAGGCAAAAGGCTGCATGGAC
>JAANSK020289090.1:0-10567 GCA_011763485.2 Isoetes engelmannii
TGTGCCTTCAAGTACTGTTGGGGACCGTGTTCTAGCCCGGGATTAATGTGAGTACAATAGTGCTCTGTCTTCGGCTTCGCTCGAGTGGATGCATCCCACCATCTCTAAAAACTATATCTAACTTGGTACAGTTCACCATTGAAAAGGAAATTGTAAAATTGTGAAGGAACCTACCAAGTTTGTTGGATGCCCCCTTTGCCTGTTTGGATCCTGATAGTACTCTTGCATGGATGGCAAGGTTTTCCTTATTCATAGTTCAGCTTTTCAAGGTAAGCCCTAAATTATTACTGATTTTATGCATGCGTATCATGTACATTGTTCTAATGTGTTTGAGAAAACCATTTGCAGGAAAGGGTCCACATAGCACTGGCCAGATATATAGTAACCCAAAATAGATACAAAGAGAAAGAGCTTGACCATGATAGAAAATCTAGAATCTCAAAGGCTCCAACCTGATTAGTAAATGGAAACATATTATCTATAGCTGGCGCTGCTCCGGCCAAAATCTATTGCAAGGAAAACCCTATGGATCCTTTTCTCTCTCTTTTTTTTTTTTTTTTTTGGAAAGCTAGGTGAGGCAAGGTTTTTATTAATAATATATAAAATGGTACAAGACCTTATTTAGACCCCACATGGGCCAAATAGAAAGTATTACAGCAGAAAAGGCTCCAGTAGCCAAATGCCTAACAGTTAAAGCTCCTATAGCAGTATTCAAGCTTAGTGACCACATAAAATGGTGCCCCATACTTTAATCCAGACTTCCTCAACCTCTTCTTTGCCATTGCAAGAGGGTACAAGCCTCCTTCTTTTAGTCTGCATAGTACTAAGTAGGCATGATCTTCTTCCCATTGATCCGAGTACTATGGGAGGCAATGACATTTGCAAAGTAAAGCAACACAAATTATCGTAGACCTTGAAGAGCAGAACAAAGAATGTACATGGTAAATAAGATATGCCCATAAAAATGCTCCATTTAGAGAACTCCTGAAGATTTGCCTTCTTCTTCCACTAGAAGTACTAAAGAGGCTGAAAACCCTTTCCAGAATGAACACTACTCCCATGAAGCCTAGCTCGAAAGATGTTAAAGCAGAATACACCTGTACTAAGAGAGCCAGCCATCCTCTTTCCATGGGTTAACATTTAACATCACATCCAACTAGAGCACCCTACATCTCTACTTCTGCAATTGACTCAACCTCTTCTTCAGATCAACAGTACTATAGGCCATGCTCCACCTTTCCATATGAAATCTGAAGATGAAGACTCATATATGGAAGAAAGCCTATCACGTTTCCAAGGAACACTACCAAGTAGCAGCCTTCAGCAAGAATCTGCAATCCCCAAGAATCAAGCTAACCATTGATAACAAGAAAAAAGCTGACATGGTCTCCCGTCCAGTGGCAAAGCACCTTCTCCCTATCATACCTTGGCCAATCATGACTCCCTCTCCAGCTGGGATGGAGGAGGGAAAAGGAGACGCAAGAAACACCAAAAATGGTGCTCTAGCAGTCTCTATAATCTGCAAACGAAGTCCTATGATCTGCTCTGTCGAGCACAAGCATTGGTCGTGCCAATACCGCAGTGAGTGCGACTTCCATTTTGCAGAATGCAGTCCTGTTGCCATGAGTGCCATAGGAAGGAAACTTGGTGACAACAATCAAACCACCAGGTCAAATGCTTGCAAATCCTAGCTACAACATTTGAAAGCTGTATACTAGTCACTATCTGTAGCGAGAACACAAAGACAAAGCATAAAGCTAGTTCCTTACTAGATCACAACCTGAGACAAGCAGGATAAGATCGAGATGCAACGGCCATACACCCAACTAAAACCCTGTTTGCAGCAGATAATCAGTGAGAGGAAGAAACAGCTTTGGGGATTCATCCATAGTTCTGGATTGACGAACCCTTAGAAGAAAGAAAAAACAGTCTGCGGAGTTTGAAGTGGGATTGAATTTCCAGAATTTTTAGAATTTCAAAGGCCGTTGGATTGGAAAATAAGGGATCCAACGGTATAGAATCGAAATTGCTAATGCATACAACGACGTGGACAATCTAGAATTTCAAAGATTGTTGCACCTCTCTTTAGGCAATCCTAGTTTGCGGAGTTTGAAGTGGGATATGAATTTCCAAAATTTAGAATTTCAAAAGCCGTTGGATTGGAAAATAAGGGATCCAACAGTATAGAATCGAAATTGCTGATGTGTACAACGACATGGACAATCTAGAATTTTAGAGATTGTTGCACCTCTCTTTAGGCAACCCTGCTAATTAATTACAAATGATTTATGTAAATTATCCGCTGAAACAGAGTGTGTTGCTACTAAAACAGAGTGTGTTGAGATGTTGGATGATGTACCTGCTGAAGGCTTATTACCGGGATTAAAAACCCCGCCCTTTTGGGTCTTTGAGGAAAAACCCTAGTGATAAACCCTCATCAAGAGGCTTTGATAATCGTAAGGCTACTAAAACGACCCCTCGAAAGGAGAACTATGATTGAAGAAGCCGAGAGCGCACGATATCTGATGCCCTGCACAACAGGACCACTAAAAACATATAGATGATAAGAAATCTCCAGAAACATAAAAGAAATATAGGCTGGTCACGCGAAACAATAATTATATGAGAAAGAAGGAGAAGGAGAAGGAGAAGAAAGGGGGGGGGGAGGGGGGGGGGGAAGAGGATTGGCTCTTCCCAAATAAGCATATCCCCAAGAAGTGATTGCTTTGTTGTATGCATTGTATTTTATTTGTAGCAGGCACTGGGTGCAGTGATTTCATAAGGTCAAATTTACACTACTTGCTTCATGATGCTATGCTTTTGTTTCTGGTCTATGTGACGTGCTTTGTGCTTCACATGACATCTTTGCATGTATGCTTGTTGTTAAACTATTATTCGCATTCATAGCCATTAGGTACATCATCAAACCAAATGTTTTCATAACACATAATGTGCGGCGCATGGACAATTCAAAAGAGAAGAAATGTTTATTATTATAAACATATCCAACACAACCAAAAGCCTTCATCATCTAGAAATTGGAGGCGTATACAAGATCCACACTTGGTCCACTACCGGTGTGCCAAGGTGGTTGTTGTCGTAGAGGACTAGGTTGCCGAGCTTGAAAAAAAGATGCTCGAGCAACAACTTGCGACTGTGCATATAATCCCTTAAACTTCACGGTATTTAGAACCTAGCAATCTGACATTTCATTAGACTTCTTGAATGATTTGTTCGAGCTCCTCCTCGTTTGACACTTGTACATTCACAAATTGTGTCGTAGTCATATCGGCCCAGTTTCTATTTTTGGCTCTGCAATTTTTGGAAGCAGAGCCAGTTTGTGCAGAGTAGGGGCGTGTTGTTTGTGCTTCTGAGGCGGTTTAGAAAAAGGGACTGCAGTTGGAACAGGAATGCAATATGAAGCAACAAGAGAATCCGGGCAGATTCTTGGCTTCCAAGTATTTCGTGCAGCCTTGAGGATACATTCTAGAGAGCGTTGGTGCTGCATGGAGATTCGATTCCTCCAACCTTTGGAGGTCGATGGTGTTCTTGGTTTATGTTGTGTCTTTGCTTTCTGTTGTGCAGGGTGAAGCGCATCCACTTATGGAATTCTTACATGCATCTGAGCTTCAAGTTTGGCTACAAGGGTTCGTTCTGGTGAGGTCGGTGTGGCCTGGAGGTCCGTTCATCCAGCAGCAGCAACATGTTTCAAGTTTGGCAGGGCTGGCGATTCATCAGAGGAACTAGAGTACACAGAGGATTTAGAGTACATGGGTTCGTGCCCTGCCGGAATGCAGGGGCAGTAAAGACGGAGACATTTTTTTCTTTTTTTTTTAGGTTTAATGGTTGTTTTATGGATAGATTGCCCAATATTTATAGGCCATATGTTTCGATTTGCACCATTGGTTCATGTTTTTAATTTTGTGTCAAAATGTTAATGGCCATTGATCTAGCACAATACTAGGAATATCTTGCAGATCAATGGCTCTGAAAGAAACCAAGTGCAACACCCATAAACCTGTAAAAGGGACAATAAAATTCTCATAATTTATTCATCTTGGAATTGTAACATGCTTGAACAAAACTTCCATGAAAACATATGTCATAATTTCATCCAACTGTTGAAATTTAGATTATAGGATCACAATTGTAGATGCACTCGGAGAGAGAGACCGTCCTGGGGAATGGTTTATGAGCGCCTTGTTTGGGTTGCACTTCCATGAAAACCTCCCAAAATTTTCACAAAACCGCTCCAGTTTTCGACATAAACCTCCCTGATCTTACAATCTACGCCTGATTTGGGTTGCACTTCTATGGAAATTACTTCCATGGAAACCTCCCAAAATTTTCCCAAAAACCTCCCTAGTTTTCCATAGAAGCCTCTAGAGGGACCTCCCTAATTTTCCGACAAACTTACAAAGATATTTGATTAAGATATTTGATTAATCTATTCACCCTGGAATCGTAATATGCTTGGACAAAACTTGCAGCAAATTGTCAACGAAAACGTCAACATATGTCATGATTTCGAGGTCGAGCAGCCGCACCAAAACACTGGCGTGGCAAGACTGCAGCCGTCCAATATATGATACTTGTTGATGTTTAATATAGAATGCAGCCGTCCAACATATAATACTTGTTGATGTTTAATATAGAATACTGTAACCAGGACCACATGCGAATCAAAATTGTTTGAACGTGGCAGACACTCCAAACGCCAAAGAATCTGATGGCAATCTAGGGCCCCAATTCGAGCCTATAAATCCTCCTTTCTCAACTACCCATTTCTAAATAAAAGTTGCCCATCACAAGTCATCACATTCTACAGAAAAATATGAGCTCTCTGCTTCCGGCAATCACTCCAATCGTCTGCTCTGCTCAAGCTTCTTCATCTGCTGCCTTGGCACCACATTCTGTGTCTTCATTAGCTCACCATGCAGCTCCCGATCCCAATATGCTTAAGATTATGCATCAATTAGATGCTCAGAGGGATTATTTTCGCATCCGGCGCCCAGAAAAGCTACCCGGTCCAAATATGCTGAAGATTTTGCACCAAATGAATGCTCATAGTGATTATCTTCGCATCCGTGCCAAGGATAATATGGCTCTACCATTCGTCAAGGTTGGTGATGATCTTAATCCATCCTACCGTATTCTCCATATAGATTGTGACGAGATTTCAGCTCAGAATTAGTAGCGGCTGATAAAGAGGGATTTTGATAAGCTTTTGTATTTTGTTTTTGGAATTTGAATAAACTATGTGTTTCCCTTTGCCCGGAAGATCATACTATTTTGAGTTAAAATGAAAAACATAATGATTCTGTGCCACAGTAGTTGATGAGTCTGGGAGCAGGAGACATATCCATCCTGCTGCAACAGCATATCAAATAATCATATGCAGGGAAGAAATAAAAAATAAAAAGGAAGAAACAAAGAAGCCATAATCCTTTATGGGAACTAGGATATTGGAGAAATACTTTAATGTTCTCATAAGATAAATTTGCAGCACCCAGCAAGGCTAAGGCTGGCTTCATTCATGTGCATGAAAACAGTTCCATCAGTTTGTCTGTGATCTCCCTTCTCTAACTAGAACGATCTACTAGTCAAGGAAATTTCTTGAACTTAATTATGAAATTAATAACAAAATTATTTCTTGAATAAGCTCTTTCTGCCGGAACTGAACCCACATCATTAGCTTGAAAGGCTCACATTTGGGAATCGAACCCACATCATTAGCTTGGAAGGCTCACATTCGATTTGATGGTCAAAGACAAATTGGAGCTGTATAGTGAGAATGTGGAAATGATCTTAAATATGCCTTCCAAGTTATCGAAAACATAAATTTTTGTTAGTGTAATTTACTAAAGTAATTCATTCTGATGCTACATGAGGAACATAAGCCAGAGGATAGATTATGATACCACGAAGCAATGAGTTAGTTTCTAGTATAAACTAGAGGTTTCCTAGTCTCTTCCTCAGAACCTCACTTTGAAATTGTAGAAAAACTTTAAATGTTCCCATAAGAGAAATTTACAGCACTGAGAAAGGCTAAGACTGGCTTCATTAAGTTACGCGAATTTACATTCTCATCTGCATGAAAATGGTTCCATCAATTTCTGTGATCTCGTACTCAACCTCCTTTCTAATCTGGTATAGTGAAAAGGTGGTGCTTCAGCAGTTCACCAAACGGGTTAAAACTTAAAACTATTTTTGACAGCCAGAAAATATATATGCTGAAACTCACAGGTTACGAGAGAACCAGGGGAAGTTTTGTGGACATGGGTGAACCATGGGGTCAAGGGCTGTAACCTAGTAATTGCAAATTCATGCAATAAAAGAAATTATCTGTTTACCGCTCATGTAAACTTGCATGGTACTTGCATGGTAAGTTTTGCAGTATGGAGGAGGCGGCTCTTGCTTTTGACAAAGTCCCTAGGCTAGATTATGTTTGTGTATTACAAGTGAGAAAGACTAGCAACTGCAGTTTGTGCATTACCTGGACTCCATAAATACCAGTTAATGTCGATGTACAGCAGGAAAAATTTAACGTTCCTTTGAATGCACGCCATGGTTACCTAGCACCAGCCACAGATAAGCGAATGCATGCCCATATATAAACTTATGGATTTAATTTTAAGGAGGACCGCAGTTCGGATCTTCCACTATCAGCAAAAGACATTCTGGAACTGAAGATCCTTGCTATGCTTTTAATAAATTACCCTATTAGAGTCTTGGTTTTCTACATGGACATAATAGTATGGCGCATAAACTTTTTGATCACATGCAGCAGAAGGCTCAATGCAACTACTTTTGTTAGCATTGTCCAGGACTAAGAGTATTAACAGAAAACAGGTACATGCTTAGATAATAAGGCAATGACCTGCATAAAGATGTGCAGTTGGAACTGCTATTCAAGATGTATGGCAAGGGTGGAGGACTTGAAGATGCAGAAAAGACACAATATATGCCAGCATGGGCATGCTAAAACTCAGGCATATCCATAATTGTATCAGGAAGGAAGGTTTCTTTCCAAATGACGTGACATTTGTTCAAATTCAATATGCATATAGCCACAGTGGCCTTGTAAAAGAAAGTTGGCTCAGGTTCATACCTTTCAGACCAGGGCATGTCTTTGATTTGGAGGAGAGAGAGACGTGGGATCTTTGGATAAGGCAGAACATATTGAAGGAACCACTGAAGGCAAACCTGGCTTCCATGAAGCAACAGATTGTGGAATGAATGCAACTTTTTGTGGTATATAGCTGGATGCTTGGCATCCTGCATGACACTACGGTATTTCCCAATCATATTCAGCCATGTCACATTGCTGTTGAAAGGGTTCAGGTACGTTGCATTACCGCATTTCTATTTGATTAACCAGTGAAAGCCATGGCAAGTTGAAGCTTATTTTTCCTTCTTGCTCTCTGTGTTTCCCACTCAATAATTCTTCAACCAAAGTCCCCCTTTGATCGTCTTAATCCCTTCCAGAATGTATGTTGCAAGTGAGCTTTATATGCTGAGATCTTGCATTCCATGATACCACATCTTGTGCAACCCTTCAATTACATAAGTACTCTGCATGCTTCCTGCAGAGTACCATGTTAGCATAAAACAATTGGAACTAACGTCCATCAAGAGTTGGGTTTGAATTCCATATTCCTACGCGAGCATGCTTTCATATGTACCACATGCTAGCAGAGTCAATTCACCAGGCCATACATTCAAATTCTAGAATCCCAGTGGAGGCTGCACTGATCATAATCTGGCCATTTGCTGCACTTTCATAGCGCATGGAAGGGGGGGATCTCTAACTGTATGTCATTCTTCTGCTTCCCATGCTTGACCAACCTCCAGGGCTAGCTTACAACCTGGACAAGCCAGAGCAGTGATAAATTGGGAAGACAACCTTAGCACCCTTACTTTTCATTTAACCTTCGATCTTGTACTTGGAATTACAACGTCCCTGACAGTAACGTATGCCTGCAGAAATTAATTCTTGCAAGCATATCTTTTATAAAATTATCATTAGGGTTTTCCAATTTGTTATTAAGATCTATCTGCTAAAATATCTGGTCCTGAATGTTGCTCAATTAGTTTTCTTTAGCTAGCCTTAAACTCTTCTTATCCAGCTCATATAAGTCAGCAAAATCTTCTAAGAAAAAAAGTTACATCTGTTTCTGTTAAGTTGCATAGCATCAATTACCAAGGATGTCATGAAACACTCAGGGAAACAACAAAAAACATAGCAGTGAGAACTCACAGGTACAATCTACAAATCTCTGCAAATGATTTCTATCACGAGTGATCCTCAATTAGCCAAACACTTTCGGCATGTTCCCCATGAGGGTTACTAATTCGATCAGGTACCATTCTTTGCATGTACCATGACTTCAATACACGAACCTGAAGCAGATATTTAGTGAAAGATGATAATAAATCACAGAATACAGCGTAGATCAGAATATTACCTTCTTCTGAGGAATAATTACTGGATCTTTTTCAGAATCAATAACCCATTCATGGGAATTTGGATCCTGATCATAGAAAGCTTAATGAGTCCCTATGCCATATAACAATCCCTATGTCATATGATTAACAATTAAACTTGTTGGTCGGTACAATGCGTCTGACGATTGAGCTGCTTTTCTATAAACCTTTATCTCAACCATAATGATCTTGATCTGTTTAAATCCCATTTTATTATGCTAAAAAATTCTACGAATCTTCTTTCTATGTTATTGTCCCCAAAAATTAAATGCAAAATTCCGACTCTCCTAGAATTGTAGTACAGTACCTCCTGGGTGAGGGGCTCGAGGCCCAACATGGCAGAAGTTCCTCTCCCAATATCTACAACCACTCCAACGGCAACGTTTCCCAGATTATCCGAATCATATTCAATCACATCACCTTCCAAGATTTTGGAAGAAAAGTCCTGTTGAGAAGAATGGAGGCTCCATTTCCTTTTGCCAATAGAACAAGTCCATATGCTCAGCTCGCCCTTTTTGTAGTTCTGAATTGGGAAAGGAGCAGCAGGAATCGCAATCTGAATGGCACCTTGTAAGTGAAGAAGAGCTGCCATAAAAGATTTCTGTCTATTTTTTCCTCTCACAATTGGCAGCCACCCGTTATCAGCCGCTTCTGGATTTCAAGCTATTGTACCATCACAATAAGGGTGCTTTCCTGTTCCATTTCATGGGCGTTGTTTTTCCGTCGTAGAATTCCAGTAGGCCGAAACTTTCGCCGGAAATTTTTGGGCGACGTGGCGGAGTCCACTCGCGGCTGACGCTGCTCGTGGATTTGCCACATCACATTAAAATTTCAGGTTAAAATTTTTGGCTGACCGAAATTACGCCTTCCATAACTTTCCTACTTTCCTAGGGGAAACTCATTTGGTTGTACAATGTGCTATTCCAAAATCATTCCACAATGGTTTTTTGGCCAAGCCTTCTTTGATGGTTTTTTATAGGGGGCTGGAAACATTCCATTGATTCTCATGTCATATGTTGGTCATCTAGAGTACAAAATATTTTTGAACTATTGGTTTTGATTTTTTTCTTCCTGTATTAGCATTTCACCCGCTGTGACCATAGAGTTGATTTGTTGTTTTATCGCAGATAGGCATTTGGAGGTCCTTACGTTGTCAGGAAAAAGAAATCCACGTTGTCTTTGATCTATGCATCAAGTTTCCTTTTACTAAAATCACTTTTGTTGCTTAAGACATATTTGCGGGTCCCCGACCTACCATATCCTTGCTTATTCCACAATTTTTCATGATGTATTCCCTTGGAATGGCTTTGTACTCTTAAATGAAGCCTCATCTATGGCATTCCCATGTCTCAACGAGGTTTTTTTAGAGGATTCCAGTCTCGACCTTTCCTCGCATTGATCATGGTGAAGATAATTCTTATTTTATATGTTTTATAGCTATTGGCATAAGGCTTCTCTTGTTCATTGATTCCCTTCTATGAAACGTAAAGATTATTCAACCTAAGATCGGTTGCATAGATGCATGCATAGGTTATAAAGTTTTGCTTGTTAACCCTCGAGGGTGCACTTAATGTAAAGTTTATATGGCATGTTCGTGCATAGGGTCAAAAGAAATCATCCCTTATACGAAATTTTCCTAAACAAATATCCCTCATACTTCATATACCCCTACCATATTTTTGTCATATGCATATGGAATTCAAACAAAAAAAAAAAAAATCCCTTCCCATACTTATAAGTACGATTTTGGTTTAACCCCCCTCCGTACATTCACATGTTTTATATGCTTTTTTTTTTTTTGAAGAACTTATCTCATTGTATTAAAAGAATAATAATGGTAGAAGGTGAGTGAGGAGCAAGAAGAGCTGCCTCAAAGAGGCCGCGATACCCCACCACTCCATTATCCTCTCAACTACAATTGAACAAAGCAACCATCATCATCCAGTATCCCCAGGAAGTCTCGCCAGATGGCAAACTTCCTTTCTGCCAACCCCGAAAACACTTGAAAGCTCTGAAACAGCTTGTACCTCAGCCGGGGGATCAAAGAGGCCGAAGGCTGCTGGACCCCCTGAAAAATCCA